>QNGE01001431.1:9096-53768 GCA_008508345.1 Paragonimus westermani | reverse complement strand
TATATATATATATATAGGGTTTGCTTTTTCTTCATGGTTGTGTGGCAGTTAAGCATTGGTGTGAACCACTGATGTATTGTTGTTTATGATGATGATGATGATGATGATGATGATGATGATGATGATGATGATGATGATGATGATGATGATGATGATGATGATGGTAGAACCAGTGATATCGTGATAAGCTAGTCAGTTTTGTCGGGTAGATCCATTCCCGCTCCTTTGTCAGGTTTCATGTTTAAAATATTCTGTTTGGATTGCAACTCTGCCACAGCGTGTAAGTGTTCATGCTTCAGTAAGATGCACTTCGGCATCTTGCTATTCAGATAAGTGTAACAACCGTCTACGAGAGTGGGCTTACAGCGTTCATCGTTAAATTCCGGCGGAGGAACAAGTCCATTTAGTTGTGCATACAAGTTTTCAAGCTGAACGTGTGTGTAAGCGGTTACTGAAACAGTCCAATTGTGGTCCTACGGTTACCTACTGCAACTGTTTCCTGGTTAACTATCTTTCAGAAGAATGGTTTACGGGTTCGACGTATTCAGCTGGAGCTAACATCATGTCAAGTTGGACCAAGTGAAATAATTCTATAACCGAAGTCCAACAAACAGTTCCACTAGCAGCCCAAGTGTGGTATTAGGTTTTATCGTATTCGTAGGAAGCAGTATCAACTTAATCTTTTCCTGACCGGTGTGCGTCCATTTGTCGTTCGTGAGGCTGAACAGAATTGTACACAATCCGGTCCGTTGATAAAAACTGTGGAGATCACTTTGAACCTCCTGTCTCTCAGTAATACTACACACTATTAACCAATATTTCGAAACATCAGCGCGTAACACTACCGGAGAACTAACCGGTTGGAAGAGGATTAGCAGAAACAACAGAAAGCCTAAAATGACCATTTGCAACATATCGATGTTCATTGAGTAGCAAACAGACTTTTATATCGTGACGCGATCTTCCAAGGCTCTTTGTGAACCCCTGAAAATAAAAACCATCTGCACCATGCTATTGGTGCATTGCGGACACAACTGTATAGTTACCTTTGTAAAACACTTTGAAGAAACCTGGAGAACTAGATCTGCTAGCCCACTTCCATCAGCCGTTTTGGTTCACAGTTACCTCACTTAAAACAGGTTAGTTATGTACCAGAATCTCTGTGGACGTGCAATGTAAATCGGAACGTTTGCCACCTATGCAGTCCAAGACTTATGAGACGTTAGTTTTCAGTTGGGAGGTTCTTTGCGGTCACCTTCCTTAAAGAGTGAAAATACGGTGTGGGACTTCTAGGCACGCGGAAACTTGTTTTAATATATATGAATGATCAGTTAAGGATGTGTGTAATCAAGATTATGTTTGGTGTCGGTAACACCTCGAGATGCATTTTAAAAAAGCAAGGTGAGACAATGGGAATGGAATCTACCAGTTTATTGAGCAATGGGTCATCTTGTCTACGATTCCATTTGTCGGGAAAAAATTGACAGAATGCGTTCTACTTACAATTTGAAAAACTTTCGGTGATGTCCTGCCTCTGACTTGTAACAGTAGCAGCAAGTTCGTTTCACAAATATGGACGAAATCGTTTGACTGTAAGTGCAGTAGTAACGATTAGGTAATGGAGTGGATGGAACGTGCAAGAAAATACTTTTCATTCTGAATTGATACCCGGGGTGCTGGTTTGTAGTTGCACACAGGGCTTTTGCAAACCTAGTCACACTGAAGAGGCTACAGTGTGTGATGTCTCTCACGTCGGCACCACACTTGAATATTTTTAGCGTTTCAAGCCTTGAACGTATGTATGTTTTGATCAGGCTCTTAAGTGATCTTTTCCGCTGAGAAGCGATACGGTAATTCGTTAACCTGGTTTGTTGTTCAACGTATACTCTTTTTCAGGGTAGTTAATAAAACATAAGGTTAACAAGGTGTATTTTTTCCGCAGTGTTTTACGCAGTTCAACAGTACGAATCGAATTGGTTATTAAGCTGTTCGTAAGTTACAACGCAATCGGGTTCTTTTCTGTTATCTGTGAGGTAAGACTTATTTTTCTTATCATGGTCTCAGAAATGTTAAAATTCAATGTGAATCATCGTTACACAGGTGCCTAAAATTGTGTTGTTACAGTGACCACGGATGGTACTAATCATAGACCGCGGATGGAAAAGGCGGAAAGCGAGGCCTGCGCTCAGTCAGCTTCGTTCCTCAGTATGGATAAACTGGTTGGATAGGAAGATTGTTTAAAAATGAACATTGGGTTGAAAACCAAACTCAGATAAACAAAATTTCGTCAACTGCAAGTTACGCTTGAAAAATATCGTCGAATGACTTCGTTTGCTTCAGAAGACAGAATTTACATTCCTTGGAAAGAAAGTCATGAATGGAATCGTATTTTTCCAAATAAATTTGTCTTAGTTTGTTCATCGAACAATATTCTCTTATTTTGTGGGATATATACTGTTGCGTGTAAAATTCTTCATCTAAGCAATATATTCATCTTCCTCATCTAAATGTAATGTAGTTTTGCCTGCATAAGTTCTAGCATGGAAGCATAGGTTAGTCATTGCTTACCTTTAAGCTAACCGGCTAACATTATTAACGACAACTGTAATATTACTCTCACAATTTGATTTAAAATACAAATGAGAAGCATGAGTTCTAGTTAGTTCGCTACCAAACAACTACACTGCCTTACTATTCTAGAAAATCACAGTTTGTTCAACGTATTTATTGAAACAAACCTACCTAGACAACCGGTACCAATAAAATTCCTGGGTAGATGTTTCAATGACTGAAATTTGCTTCACATCATCGGAGCTACTTTTGTTTTGTCCCTGAGACAAAAAACTGGATTCCGTTTTTATCTAAGCCATACAAAAGTATTACAGTCAACATATTGTTTGTTCCACCTAGGCTTGCACAACACAGAACGATTTAACTGGCCGTCAAACCCTCCGGTGCAGTTTACGAGAACAAAGTGGAACGTATTATTTTGACTAGCCCTCTGAATTAATTGGATGTTTGCTCCTGGTTAACTGAATCAATAATAATGGATACCTGCAAATATTTGTCAACGGGAGCAAAAGATCGTCAACTTAATGACAAAATTACTGCATGGCTGTTTACAACAATTCAAGCCTTTCACTTTCCAGTTTTCTTATAAATCATAACTATATATACAATCTACTGGGATCCGATGACTACATTGTCTGTCTAATGAGAGCGCTCACCGTTGACCTTGAAGTGAACGTTATATGTATATCATAACAATAACTCCTTCAGGGTTGATGTTGAGATATCCGTGCTGTTGTTTGCTGTATTAATGTAGTCGTAAATCTGTACGATGAATCCAGTAAGAGGCAAGATTGTAGAAAACAAAAATTGCTTCCGATAAAACTGATTATTTAGTTCTGACACTCCCAGCTTTCACACTTTTTATCAACTCATATGTCATGTAGGGAGAAAAAGCACATTTACTGACGGACTAGGTGCGGAATCACAAACACTTATTTCGCACTAGCATGACAAAATAAGTTGGACAAATTGATGAACGGTTCCACTTATTTAACTTTGGTTGCTCACACAGCAAGACAGTATTACAACACCACCATATATATTTGCATAATGACTGAATCTCGAATGTGTATGTTTGTTAATTTGTCTTCTTCTAGAAACTAACCGAAATTCTATCGGTTTGGATTTATAGTGAAAGGCGAGTGAACAAGTGAAGTCACTAGCCAGTCCATACAAGCCGCTGGCAATAGATCTTCACTGACTTCAAGTACTAAGATCAAATAAGGCGATCGTACTTCCAAGAGTTTAGTACGCACGCATGTCTGCTTGGACGAGGACAAAATTTTACGCTCAAAAATATGTCATGCGAATAATACTGATAGTGTTTTGCAATCTGTCAAAGAGTAAACGAAAACATCCTGCATATGAATTTCTCACTGAAAAAGTAGAGAATTTTCTACCGTACGACCTATGTTAATGACTGTCGTGTCTTTTTGAGCAACCACCTGGACTCGGAACATGCCGTTGTGCGTGCCCGTTTCGTTTTGTCATTTGTCCAGAGGACTTACGCTCGTAAAAGCAAGGTGTTTAACTGGCATTCGAGCGATGAGGATGTGAAGAACGCTTACCAAAAAGCGTTGGCAAAGAAGTTGCCCAGTTCGAGTCAAATGAAGGTTCCTAACGAACACTGGGAACAAATCGCCGGAGAAATGAAAGCGTGCTGTAAACAGACACACTCCAAAGGAGCTGTTCAGTTTCCACAGAACTGGATTTCCGTCATGTCGACAAATCTTATGAACAAGCGTCGCTCTATCCCACCTGGTTCTGAATACGATAACGACCGTCAAGAACTTAAACGTAGACTGACTAAAAGCTTGCGCAAAGACCGTGAGCACTACCTGGTCCAACATTCGAAAGAGATGGAAAAAGCCTTTTTATCTGGGAATAGCAGAAGGCTTTTCTCCCTGATCCGTGGTTGTGCGGAGCGTCAAGTCGGTGTAAGTGAGACCATTTGTGAAAAAGATGGTTCACTTATCACCAGCCAATCGCGCCGACTTGACCGGTGGGCCGAACATTTTGAAGAACAGTTCAGTTGGCTTCAACCAGATCATGTGGACGACGAGACTCAATTGGTCTGCTATGGCATTCCAGACGGTCCTCCGTCGGAAGCAGAAGTGGTCCTGGAGCTCAAGTTATTAAGGCGTAATAAGGCTTCTGGACCAGACTCCCTCTTTCCTTCTCTTTTCAAGGATGGTGGAGTGAGGTTGCTATCAGAACTGACAAAACTTCTCCAGACGATCTGGTAGACTGAAGAGAGCTCAAAGTCTATGTGACAACCACAGAGGCATCAGTTTGGTGTCTGTTGCGTCCAAGTTACTCACTGGCCTCATTTTACGTCGGCTCACTAAACCCAGAGAAAGTCAGATACGTGAAGAACAAGCAGGATTCAGATCCGGTCGGGGGTGTGTTGATCACATTTTTACCTTACGACGGATCTTGGAACATCGGCATTCATATAGGCAGCCGACGGCCGTGGTCTTTTTGGACCTGAGGGCTGCATTCGATTCAGTTGCTCGTAACGTTCTCTGGAGCTGTCTCCTTCGCAAGGGAGTACCAGAGAAATACGTGAATCTATTGAGATCGCTGTACGCCCACTCTGCAAGCAGAGTGAGAGTTTATGGACAACTGTCTCGAGCGTTCATCACTTCTAGTGGTGTTCGTCAGGGGTGTCCGATTTCCCCCTTCCTGTTCAATTTTGTTATGGACGACATTCTGGAGGGTGCGCTTCGTGAATCCAGTGGGCTTGGTGTTGAGCTTCTTCCTGGCGCTAGATTGACCGACCTGGAGTATGCGGACGACATTGTCTTACTTAGCCCCTCAACCGAAGACATACAGACCATGCCGAACAAGGTGAGTGAGCGGGCTAGTCTGTATGGAATGCGTTTTGCACCTTCAAAGTGCAAAGTACTGCTTCAAGACTGGGATATTTCCGCCCCTACCTTCTTAAGTGCAGGTAATCCGCTTGAGACTGTGGACAGTTTTACATACTTGAATAGCACTATCTCGTCGGCCTGTAATATTGTTGATATCAGCGAGGATAGGAAAAGCACGAGTTGCCTTTTCCAAACTGCGTCATCTGTGGCGTCGAAAATACGTTCGGTTGTCGCTGAAAGGAAGGATGTATAACGCCTGGGTGCGTTCCATTTTGCTATATAGTTCGCAAACGTGACCTGTTCACAAGGAAGATATCAACAGGCTTGCTGTGTTTGACCATCGTTGTCTCCGTTAATTGGCCCACATTAAGTGGACTGATCGCGTGAGCAATGTGGCAGTTCGCCGGCGCGTATTCCGGAACGCTCGGGATGCGCGATCAGTTGGTCAACCAATTACGTTGCACAGCTTGCGATGGTTGGGTCACGTGCTCCGTATGTCAGCTGAGCGTTTACCGTACCGGGCATTGTATACTGAGGCCACCAACAGTTGGGTAAAACTGCGTGGTGGTCAAGCAACAACGTGGTCACGAAATATGAAGACCTTGACTGCACCACTGAGTAAAGTTGGCAGATATCGCTTGTCTGGATGGGGTTCTCGTGATCACTCAAACCGCTGGTTAGGGACGCTATCCGAGATGGCGATGTGTCGCAGTCAATGGCGTACCTAAATCCATACCATTTGTAGTTCTTCCGCTTAGTTCTCTTAGTATTTGTTGACCTTCTTAATAACGTTTCCTTCTAGGATATTCCACGTCACTGTTGAGGTGAGTGGAGGCCCGAGCCACAGTACCTTTAATGCTGTATTGAGATGACTGCAACATCGGTGAAAGCTACGCTGAACTAAGAAGTCAATACGAGAATTCAGCAGCTTACCTCCTCTGCCTCCCCGTCCCCTTCACCTTCGCCCATTGTTTCTTCTTCCTTAGCTTCCTCTTCTTCCTCAACGCCTTCTTCGCCTTCACCAAACGCGTCTACAGCGTCCACATCTTCCTCCTCTTCGAATGCAGCCGCGTCTTCCTCCTCTTGCTCTTCGAGTTCTGCCTGGCTTACTGGAATTGGCTGCACCTGGAACGGTTCTGGTACAAAGCGATCGAGAAGTGAGCTAGACAGTGTATTACTTGTCACGGGTTAAAAAATTTCTCGCAGAAAATAAAGACTTAAATTTTTCAAAACAATACGAATGTGTTGAGGGAGCTTTGTAAAATGATAGACCACCGGCAAAATATGTCCGGTGATGAGACTGCATTAAAGGAATTAATGCTTCACAGGTTGTTTTCATGTGCACGTCTTCCTCATATCACTGCCTCAAAATACAGTCGTCTGCGTCGAAATGTGAAAAGCGATTCTATGGCAAGAGATTTTTGGAACCATAATACTGTAAAGAATTTGTGTTATATGACACTTGGTTTTAACAAACGGTATTTATGCTCAACAGGTAAATTCCTGTAGCGTTACAACAAAATAAACGCCTGAATTTCGTCTCATTTTTATGAAGAATTCGAACCTCAATTCAGTAGTCAACAATAAAGAAACCGGTAACAACAAAGTCAAATAAATTGTTGTTTTTTTTGAAGTGAACAACATACTGCGCGCGGGCAAAAAGGATTTGTGTATATCTTTCGAAAGACCTACAAAACTTTATTTTCAACGACTTACCGTTCTAACGTCATGTTCACCGAAATCACTGCAGGTTTTATTTTATGCTGACTATCGACAAAATCGCGATTGATGAATTGGTGTTCTACTGGTTAGCCATAGATGACAAGTCGCTTTCTTATCTTGCAATGGTTAACTGCTTAGAAATCTGTTCCAACATATGTTACTGAAGGCATCGTTTTGTCCTGCTCATGTACCCCGCTGACAACTGTAGTTACTCACGTGTATTACACAACAGACAAGTTGCACGGTTGAGTAATTATTATTACTGCTTAAAGGAGCACTTAACTGAGCAGTTGGTTAAATACGCTGCACATTGATATCATCTTGTGATAAGAACATTTGGTCGCGCTTCCATTCATGAATTGCGTCGATATACATTCTCATTCTCTACATCGTAGCTTGCAATTTGTGATATCTTCTTGCGGGTTGAACCTTGTTGATCACTACCTCTCTCTTCCTGATCCAGTCGACCTGTATTTAGATGCATCTGCTAACTAACCTTCTCACTATTCATCTTTGGTAGGCGTTTAATACGAAGCTAGAGGTTTGTCAATATTGGTTTCGCTAAGAAGATATGCGGTAAGCTGACTACGGAAAATTTCCTTTTCTATGTCTGATGATAAGGCTGCCTACAAAGGGCACAGGAAACGCAAATTCTGTCTCACATGACCTGATGAGGTTCAAATGATGGATAGTTATATTTCAAAATGAACAATCATCGGTATACAAGGAATTCTTTCCTGGAATTCTCATTCAGATTCTATTATAAGCATACTTATCAATTGATGGTCCAATGGGCTACTCACAATTATAATCTGAGTTTGACATCTTTTGAGATTTGATCTGTATCGCCCAACATCATACAAGCTGAAAAGCTCAAATTTGGTTTGTAGGTCAGGCGATGAGTATAGTTTCATCCAGGCGGCTACTAAAAATGTCAGCATTCACCCTGTATCCCAAACTTTGTTAGCAGATTAGTCCAGGCTAAATCCAATAATTCACCAACTAGGTGACAAACTAAGACGTATTCATAAACTGTGTTTATTCGCCTAGATCGCGTTTACCACGGATTTAGGTAGATTCAAAGGTTAATCACGTCTATCATCCATTCTATTTCATCATCGGACAAACGTGCATGGATAGTGTTATCGAATTTCAGGTTAGACGGTCACAATAACTAAAACCGAAGGAAAACTATATGCATAGGTTTCATCACAAGTAGTATATGTTGCACTACAGGTGGCTACATTGATACAGTGTAAACTCAAAGAAATAAAATCGGGATGCGTTTATTCGTTTTGTAGCACAAATGGCAAAAGCTGGGTAGCTATGTAGTAGGCTGATTTGTGCATAAAGCTCACACGTTTCAAAACTCATGGGCGGAAGCCTGATGAAAACAGATTTGAAACGTCACTTATAAGGAGTTTGCGAAGTATATGTAGAATAAAAGGTACCAACAGGTTGGCTATTAAGTCAAGGATACAGAAGAATAAGATATTTTACAGTACACCACATTACATTGTGAAAATCGGATAAAAGTAATGACTGTGAACTGTTATGGTGCACCTAACTGACAGTAGAACACAAGTTTTATCAGAACATCTTGGATTGTTGGGTTGTTCCAACGAAACTTTGTAATCGCTTTTAGTCAGGCATTTAGTTAATGCATACCCGGTCCTCTTGTACACACACATATGAACAGATACAGATATTCTCATACTTCTGGCCATTTAAAACCGCCTTGAACAATGTACGGGGTAAAAGATGCTTCATCACATGAAGTACGTGATGCACCTGACGCTGATTGTGCTTCCAATAACTCGGCTATCTGTCCTGAATCTGAATATTCCTTAAACACGACGACGGATTGTGATGTTACGCGCACAGTCAGCCCAATTTATACAAGCCAAAGAGCGTCAAATAACAAGAGTTTACACATATTTCCCACATCAGAAGTTCAGATGTTTCATTTGCACATTAAGACAGGACACGCATGATACGGAGCTTTCCAGTTAATCGACTTTCGGACTTCCTTACAAAACCACATTCAGCGAAGATTTGAGAAGCATACCAAGTGCCTTCGTACTCTTCTCAGACACCTTGCCATTGACATCACTAGCGGGTAAAGTAATTGGATCTTGATAGGTTGCGCAACTATTTGTCTCAGGTAGCCTGAGGGAACTAACGGTCTCACGCTCACGACCATCCCAATCCTGTATCACTACGTTACAGTTTAAAGACGGAAAATGCATACCATTTAAACAAGTCATATAAATTGACTGATCCAGTATGGTTTGTACAAGGTGTGCGAAAGAAATCTAGGTAGGGCGATATTGTCCTGCCACTAAATATCAGTCAGCTGAACGTCAGACTTCACACGAGACTTTTATAACTTCTGGCTGTTTCTTGTTTGATGTTGTAAGTTATGGATGGTTTCTGACAGCTGAATTGAGCACTCGCGAAAGTAAGGAGAACGTGGGATAACCATCTATAAACGCACTCAATGAAACACGGGATGATTTTGACAGGTTACTAAATTTAGATTAAATTTTATGCACAGAATTCATCCTTAAGGAATGTGACTTGCAAAAATGAGTTAGAACCGCCTTATAAGTTTAAGTTCACCGATAAATTTTCTGAGAAAAGAGTCATCATTTGTGTAGAGAAATACATCATTTACCGAGCTTCAAGCTAAAATAAATGATTAATGTATTCAATAGACTTAAAGATGTCGGACCGTAGATTATCTTTACGTCGCTTACTATGAAGATGATCCATTATTTCATCGCGCAGCTGTTCAAACATTTTATCTACGATATCAATGTCCAGCGTGTCAATCGGGGTTCCATACTGAGTCGTGGTGCTTCTCAACAGACTTGCACTCTGCGTCCATTGTTTCATGTCCTCATTCAGTCTGGTCAACGCAGCATCCCGCTGATGTCCAGCAGGTGGAGATAGATCTTCTTCGGGCGATTTTTCAGCACTGTTCTCTTCAGTAGTTTCAATGTCCTCAGTCAATTCCTTGCCTGTGGACTCTTCAGAAGTGACAGACTTAGTGGCTTCATATAAAGGCAAGGGGTCGAAATGTTGGCTTTAATCTCAGTAGCTTTGTAATACGCGATCAGATTTAATAACGTCTCACCTTGCAACTAGGATATCCACTCGCATGCACAAGGCATCTTACATATGAACTAGAATGTACCATGAGAAAAGGCACCAATTCTGACTCACTGTTACCCTCGTTTTAAAAGCTTGTGTGTAGTCAACGATAACACTGTCCTCTAATACTGCCTCCTCTTTATTAAAGTAGTACCTCTATTCACGACTCAGAGTCTGCTAAGAGCAATTATGACAGATTTGGTACATATAACACTCCCCATTCAGTGAATAACCGAAAATGAGCGTTTGTCGTTGTGTTCGTGTCTTTCCGGGAATCCAACCCAGAAAATAAAACTTCCAAACCAATTTGTCATTGATGCTGCTAAGAGGACAGAGCAGCCTGGAGATCAGGCATCTATCCAAAACAAGATGACTTGCTGGTCATCACGCCAACTCCATTGAGGTACTACACGAATGGACCACAACGCCGACTAACGACACACGTTTAAATGCTACACAATACTAACGCACCACGTGATGAGCCAATTGACTAATTGTTCATTACTGAGCGGTGACTGCCGGCTCAGGCGTATACGTAATTGACGCCTAAGGTTGAACGTTTGTTCATTTCACCAGCGATTCGACTGGCTAAACTGAATACTGCTGTGAAAATGTGGTCGTCAACTAATTAAAATGTCTATTGTACTGAGTAAATCTCAACACGTCTGCTTACTGGTCAACAACTTGGCAGATCAGTGAAACTCACGCAGTCGTCAACCGATACATCTGGTAGAAAACAACCTAGATGACTGGTACTTCGAAATAACCGTAGTATATATTGAAAAAACTGGTGACCAGTGAAAAAAATGCGAACCTTCAGAAAGTTGTAATGTCAACGTGAAACAAATTTTTGTTATGCTTCTCAATAGGCAGCACATCTCGAGACCGGGAAAAAGAAGGATATAACTCAATCATTAGACATGCGAGTAGCAAACATTTCTGTATCCAGTCAAGCATGTTGCAGAAAGGTAACTCAGAATGTTGCAGGGTCGAGGATGTAAACATTTAAGATGTCAATCTGAAGGCAAGAAAAGTATTGGTTTGGTGTGTGTGCCAAACTTCATATTATGGGCTCAACGGAATAAGTTTCTTGAGATATCCAGGTGAACCATCTTGAACAAACATACTGATGCTTGCTATTACTATGAAGCTGACTTTAGGAAGTGTGGCCAAAAAACAAACATTTAGTAATAATTTTGAATGAACAACGTCAAGCCTATTTCGTTATTCGATTAACAATAAAAACAGCATTGGCTACATTTCTTGCCTAACATTTTGCATACGGCAGTTCGCGATTTAGCATACATTTTCGTAATTTGCACCATACAGAGTTGTAATGTTGTCCCGACTGTATTCTGTTAGTCATATTAGACGCGTTATGCAGACCTTCTTGTTAGCGTCACGTAACATGAACCTATAGGTAGCGCCATTAGGTGGGTTAGATTCTCTGTTTCTTGACTGGTTATATCCCATTTGTTTCGTTCTTTCCTGCCTATTTTCAAAGTGGCTGTCAATGTTGACATCTATCATAGCTTTCATAGCTGATAGCGTGGTTGGCTGCAATTAAGCCAGAGAATTCTAAATCTGTTATTTTCCACACAATACTACGCCACAATAACCGAATCTACTTAAAATTGAAAGAGAAAATGAAAGTCCTTCTCACTTACAGGAACAGAGTCAAGGAGCCGTACAGCAGGCTTTTACAAAACCCTTTAGATGTGAGCGCTGAGTATTTTAGATTAAACCAAAACAAATGGATGTCAACGAAACTTGTGGTCAAGGTGTCAGCAGGGATTTTCATCCACATGAGTGTGCACACTGACTCAGACAACCAGGTGTACAAAATTTTCCGAAACATACCAAACGCATACCTATATCCAGTAGATAACCTCCAGTTTATGAGCGAGACGATGTCAATAACAGTGAAAATACCCACCTTCTCCAACAGATTACCATCCTCAGTGCGTCTTGTGCGTGTGCTTAAAGAAGGTGACAAATATACAGCAAGCAGTCTGTGACTCTGGTTACTACAAAAATGAAGTGTCACTAAAACAGTACATGATATATGGGCCATTATTTTTCCGTCTACCTCACTGATACTTGAATGGTCAGTGGCAGTTATCATTCTTCAGAGTATTCGCCGTAATTCCGAATTATTACTACAGACAGAAGGTTCATTTCATTAAAAGGAAAGATATAACTGACGATACGACTTGAAGAAACTTGAAGCCTTGAGATTGCAGAAGCCCACAGCGTTGTTACTGAGGAATATTTAGCTTCTATCANTCCTGAGGAAGGCCACCCGAGGTGGTTGAAACGTTGAGTATTACAACTTGCTCGAAACGTTGTGTTATTCCCAATCTGTATATCAATAATTTGTTTTGTGTTACAAGAGGAGTGCCGTTAGGCAACTTTCAGTACAACCGGTATGGTCAGATTAAACGAACGCCACAATTCAAGCTTCCTACCTGTGAAACCTTCACGATTCAATCTGTACCACCGTCGAAGAAGAAACTCTGACTGACCACTACTGTCGACCAGAGCGACTACCAAATCAGGCAGCAGTTCTGGAGCTTTCTCGATGAAATTTTTCCAAACTGCTGTTCGCATCGGCATTCCGTCCACGATCCAATTTCCACGTCTGATAATTAACAATGAACACAAAATGACAAATTCAAGTTTGCTTTTTTCCTTCGCGTAACGGATGAGTCAACTATTACTTAGGAAACCTATAAATGTAAAAAGCACTGGCTACGCTGAACGTCTGATGTATAATTGGAAAAGTGTAACGTTATATATAGTTTCTGGTTGTTAAAGTTTTGGGGACTGTGGGAAAATAAACACTCTGAACACCTGGCTAGAAATCAGTCGCAAACAGTCGCTCAGTCACAAAAACCTATAAATCTCATCGTCGTTTAGTTTAAATGCAAACAAACGTCTGCTGACATAAATCGGTGTGGTAGCTATTTGTAATAATTATTGTTATGTTGTGCGAAAGTTTATACTCTTTGGTTAAAGGTTTCTAATAAACCAGTAGTCGGGATACTTACAAAACAGTTCAATAATTTGTGGGACTGACCGGATGCTCACTTAGAGCGGTGAGGTTAAACGAGCCGAGGAAATTTTCATCCAGAGAAAAATTAAAAACCTGACAGCGTGCGCAAACTAAGTGCATTACTGATAAGTCCTGTAACAGATTTGATAATCAGGTATCCTTAGAACGTTTGAGCTTTGCCCACTTTCCGTATGTGTGGTGTGTCCTCCATCCGATGGGTTAAGGAACGAAACCTGGAACCTCCAGTGACTTGGGCTTTGTTATATATTTACAGCTTCTATTAAGTGACAATGTCATGATCATCAAAAACAGCAATACCACACAAACATGAAAAAGCAGACCTGTACAGGGAGAGAGAAGAAAAAAGAAGGGAGCGGGATGGACCTAAATACCGAAAATTGCCTTGTCTATATTCAGACATTCAGCAGTTAAGATGTCTACACCTTCCAAACAAACAACCAAGCTGTAAGTAAAAGTTAGGCTCCATCATCACGACAGCTTTCTTACGGTCTTCATTGCCCTATGTCATTAAGTATGTCTACTTCACACTCAACTCGGTACAACAATGACAGCATTTACGCCAGTCACCTCGATTAGTCACCATCTCACATAACTTCTCCAACCATGAACTCTTTCAATCGCGAGACCTCCAACCAGGTAGTAAACTCGATCTATGGTAGTCAACCCCTTCGTGAAAAAATTCACTTCTCTGGGCCAGGTCATTATCTGTCCATCTCGCACCTTATACCAGTCGGCCGGGCATCGTCAGAGAGTTCTTGGTATGACAGACGACTAGCTAGCAACTTTAGTAAGTCTAATTCTGTGCTGAACAAAAGAACTCGATTGATATAATCACCACCAAATACTTACTTCCCAAATGCTTCGTTGCATGGTCGTTGGTACCACCCGATGTGGGCGAATGAGCGCAGACATCGATGTTCAAATACCTGAAGACGGTTCACATCCTTTATTCTGAGTAACCAAGTTTCGTTGACTTAAATTAATGTAGCTCACACTGATGTATACGCCACCTCTGAGTTTCACAGAGATACCTCTGTCGCCAGAAGTGTCCCAGACTAGTGAACACTCCCCTAGCCTTGGGGATACTCACTCCTACTTCATTCCTTTCACGTCCGACGCCGCTGCTGCTGAAGCTTCTCAAGAACACAAACCGTTTAACAAATTCCACAGCTACATTGTCCGACATAAATTCTGTGTAATCACAGCAGTCTTGTAGGAACATTTTGCTTTTTGTGACTGCAAAAAGCATTCTGAAGTATTTAGCGGAATGCAGAATAGCGCCTAATATGTTTTCCCTGAAAGTTGTCAAACAGCAACACAATATCTTCAGCATAATCAACATTAGTCAGTCTTTCATCAGGCAAACGGTACATGCTGATATTTTGTGATTGCCTCAGACAATCCTCCATTATATTGTCTATTGAAAACCAACCAAATAAACACGGCAATTTTCAAAATTGTTCAACTGTTTAGTGATATGTTATTCGTTGCAAAGTTGCTATCAGCATAAAGATGATATGCATGCTGGACTTACGAGATCAAAGGCAATGGCGTATATCCAGGCAGGGACTAGAATATGTATTAGTAGTGAACTCTAACAGAACTAAAACTCAACCGTGTAGTATACTTTACTAGCAGTGGTCAGCCATAGATGTTCGTGAAGATACGGTAATAGTCATCATATGTAAGTGTCAGTCAACTTCTGTAATGAAGCAGCACATTAATGAAAAATCATTTTTGACGTTCGGAGAGCGGACAGACATTGCCGCTCTCGTACCGTGTGATTCATTCAAATTCATCTGTTGGTACTATTATGCTTTTCAGTTTAACTGAAAAGTAACAAGCTAAAGTTATCAGAAAGGACTAACACAATCAACAGAACTGTCGGAATTCAAATTATCGCAGTATCTCATTATGGGTTTCATTCCTAACAAGTATTTTATCGATGCAGTTTCTATCGTATCCACTGTTGCATCTGACTTATTTTCTAGGGTTTATACTTGAACACATAGCATCATACATGTTTCGTCAAGTGTCCAACATTTATCTGTTTACGTCCATTTCATAAAATGTCTACTATCTCCCATTTGCATCAAAAAATCAATCACGGTGGATTTTACTCTTTGTCGGTTTCGTTCGTCTGATTTTTAGTAACAAATTTAGTTGACCAGCATAAAACCGACTGTTTATTTCGGGTGAAATCTGGAATATCTTACTGGGAAAATGCATTACTAAAAACTAATTAAGAGCATTATATTCCTCAGCCGGATTTTACGAGGAGTTCATCAACGTATGCATACGACGGTCGCATGAAACTCCTTCAGTTCTACATTTGTTAGAACTTGTGCGTATGAAGTTGGAGAGGGCTGTTATTGTGATGTGCAATAAACAATTACAGCTTTGAAAAAACGATTGTCAGTACACAACCCAATTATGTCCTCTCAAATGATGTTCTTTCTCATAAATATGTCAACCTTTAACTTTCAAACTGCATTATCGCCAAACGACATAATGACCGTTACATCTGCTGACCGAAATTCCAGACTGGAACTTATATATGTAAGAGATTAATAGACAACTTAGTGTTGTTGCGATACATATGTCAATAAATCCTTTTGAAGGGTTGTTCTTAGTCTGGTCCCCCAGTGCATATGAATGACCAATAGGCTGACTATGGTTAAATTTGGCAATACGGACCTATATTTACAGGCTACCCTTGCCTATTCCATATGACTGCGTACATACTGGCACCATTCAATCATTCGAACTTGAATGTGAAACACTACCATTACTCAAAATCACGCTATGTGATAGTGAGGAATAAGTGCTTTGGCAATCACACACTATGTTTTATTCGTCGTTTTTTTATCTGTACGGTGGTTATTTCAGAGATTTCACGTTTTGTCTCGTAATCAGTTCATATTGGTTTAAAAAAGAACGATTGAAAATTGTCGGTTGTCAGTCAGTCTGATATCACTTTTAGGTAACGTTCTCACTCACAATGGACCCCCGGGGTTCTCCGAACGGAGCTTTTCTTCCGCTTCTTCCACAGCAGCCCGTACAGCATTCAGATAGAGATCCACATCTAACTCCACAGGAATTTGTCTAGCTCGGTTCAGCGCTTCACGAACCCGTACACGCACCTCGTAATGATCTTTATCCACAGGCTCGCGTAAATCTACCGAATAGACAATGAAACTGATAAATTAGTTCTTCCATTTGAACCGGAAAAATTACAATTCACCTTGGCTAAACTGATAAATAACAATGGAACCAATGTGAACAGGTAAACTTTAAACAATCAAAACGTACGTTTCGGGATGTATAAATAGCTGTGCTTCCTAGTGATTGGCATCAGAAGTTCTAACGCCAAAAAGAATTATTACAATGGATTTCAGAATATAATTTAGGTCGGTATTATCATATCAGACCGGCCGCGTGAAAGTATCACTTACCAGGAGCCGCTTCTTCTTGACTCTCCGCACCAGACCCTGTGGACACAGCGAAAATTAGAAAGGAAATTTACCTCATCAATGTGTTTTCTAATAAACACACATTTTCTGATCAACCCTCTCCACACCAATCAGTGTGTAACCTCAACAGTGGTCGGATAAACTTGTGAATGAACTCACTGAAAACATCAACCCTTCTTAGACAGTGGGTTAACACCAGATTTGATAGAAGTCGTGGAGTTAATATCCAAATAGTTATGTGATTGGAATATATTTTCAACCTTAATTCGAGATTCTGTATGTCAAATTGACAAAACACTTCGATTTATTAACCACGCGTAACCAAACTCTAGAATCTTCGTTGTTGAGCAGTAGTTTGTTTTGAGCTCACATATCAAGATCAACTGTATCACTGAACAACCACGTACGAGGCCTCTAGTCTAGCTTAAGTTTCGAAACCTTCATTTGTAGAACAGAGAAATCTGATCTGTTCTCAGTCCCTGTGATATTAAACAGTACATAATCTAAGAAACCGAGGCTGACTGTTACCAGCGATAGCACCAGAGTGTTAGAAAATTCAGCCTCTTTGGCCGTGGCTGTCCTGAGGTACAGAATTCTCGGAGAGTAGTGGACGAGTTATCTAGAACTTGGTTTGCATCCTGGAATTGGGCGTTAGTTTTATCCCACTTCTAACATTTTTATTACAGTGAATCCAAACGGAAATAATTCCATCCACTGTCAGCCAGTTTTCGACAGCTGCCATACTTTGATCAGCTTCTAGTGACGTACTTTGACGTATAACTTTACTCAATACTAGTGTCATCACACCACATCCTAGCGTGCCGCTATTTTGTACCCTTCAAACAAAGTATTTGTAGAATGTTATGCGATGCTCTGTTTTCTCAGAAAGCCATTAAAGAAGTTAGTAGGAACGTTATTGGTAAGATCATGGAACCAAAACAAGAATGCATCTCTCATTCATTTTTCAAACAAGTGCGCATGTAACATATGAGTCACTATTAATTGTAAAGACCATCTCAAGGCACGATCATAGGCAAACGAGAAAGTAGGTTCTGGGTGAAAAGTTCCGTTGGAGTGATAGAGAAATTGTCTTCTTGATCCCAACGGGAAAAATTAGTGTCAGAATATTACCCTCTAATTGTTCTACTCCGGTGTGTACCAACTTGAACGAGTTGGACAAACCACAAAAAGTTAGCTAGTGAATAAATGCGTTGGATCCTATGGGAGATCTCTATCAGATTACGGTGGATTTTGTGTGTTGACGGCCCCATCCTGAGGAGTCACTGTCCGTAGTCAAAGAAAAGTGCAGAAGAACTAGCTGTAAACGTAGTCAACTGTGAAGCTCGCTGATGGCGGTTAGCACCAAGGCGTATTAATATTTCATGACCAACATTTGTTCTGGTCATATCCACTAGAAAACTAACCTAGGCTGGATTGTCCAAACGGACAGGATTAATTTTCTTAAGACATAGATATATTCATCTTGATTTTGAGCATGTGCAGACTCAAATGTAACAGATACGTCCACAGGAATACTGGATTTTTATAGGTGGAAGGTTTATCATCCCGGATAGTTCTCGTAATTACATGTATGTCCGATTTGCCTGCCGAAAAGAAGAAGCAGTAACCTTCGAAATCAGATAGACTCCCCAAACAGCCGCTTTCGAAAAGAAGCACCAGACTCGAGTTTCGCTCTCATCAGAGCTCGCCAGTAATGCATATCCTTGCCACGGTCGCGATTTGAACTCCGGCCACGCTTGCTCACAAACGGAAGTGGTCGAGCGTTCAGATTTGATAATTCGGTCGTGCCCAGTGTGAGGTCAATTGTGCAGTGGTCAACACGGTTGCCTCATGAAAGCGTGGCTGGAGTTCAAATGCCGGCCGTGGCAAGGATGTGCACTACTGACGAGCTTTAGTGTGAGCGGAACTCGAGTCTGGTGTTTCTTTTCGAACGAGGCTGTTTGGTAATTCTATTTGAATGCGAAGGCTGCGACCAGATGTGAGTGATTTTCAGCTCGAAAATAAACCAAATGCCCAAATACTCATCAGTAACATAACTTGCAACAAACGCTGATATTGACAAGGACTGGAAGCAGTTGACTTGGCAGTAAATGTTTCGGGTGTAAGTTCACAGAAGACTCTCAGCTTTTCAAAGGGAAGCATTCCATTAATCCAGTGACAGAGAGAGTGATGAACTTCATTAATTTCTTGGAGTGTGTGCCAAATACTTGAATGTGCAGACATTTAGACATTTAACTAGTGGGTGAACTAAGAATGAACACGATGCACTTCAGTGTATCTGAAAGAAGTAAGGGGATGATGGTGATGGTGAATACATTAATTGCGCTGATCATTATGCGCACATTAATTAGGAGGTCATTCATCGTGTTCAACATACACTAGTAACCAGTTATTTGAGAATATCTTAGTAAACGAATTCAGTTTCCTTTAAGCTGACAATTTCATGTGTCGTGATTCGTGCGCTTATTCAAGCATCCAGCTGTGACATAATCCGTGATTTGAAACTTCACAGGAAACATGGGCAAATCAGGTTCAGCAGACAAGGTTGTCCGTAACAGTGGAACAGCTGGCGTGCGAGGGTAGTGGAAAGAGCGGGTTCCATTATCGAGGCGATCTGAGTTAATTGTTTACAAAGTGTAGACGCCCTCATGTTTACACTTTAAGATTGAACCTAAGACATCCAGGAGTAAACTGTAAATATCATATATATATATGTAATTGTAAACACACATGTATAAATAACGGATTAATATCGAACATAGAAGATATATAGACAAATATACAGCAATTGTAGAAAGGAGAATAAATGAGTGCAAATAAACTATAAGTAAATGATAAACGAATAAGTAAAAATTCAACTGTCACGATTCCTGTTTCATTGAAGTTACACTGTCAATACTATGAAACTATTTTTAATTACTAATGAAGCCATTGGGTTGCCGAATTTGTAACCGAATAATTTCGTTTATGAGAAATTTGATGCAATATTGAATTCAACTGAAATTGAATACCACTGTTTTCACTCACCAGATTCCAAGTCCGTGTGTGTTTCAGCTAAAAGCGAGAGAATGAAATGTCGATGTGAGTTTATATTTTACTTGATATCACTGAAAAGCTTTCAAAGAGACTCCAAGTTTCTCCACACTTAATATAAAAACCCTAATCAAGCAGACAAATAACGCTGTGTTTTTGCTCATATGATATTATATGAAGTTACCAATGCATGCATCATAATCAACATCAATGTGATTATCAGCCTGATTATCATCGTCACCATCATCACCGATGTCACTAGCAACAACGACACATGTTGCGATAAATTCACTGTAGAGCTCACTGACCATTTGAAATACCTACACGTAAAGTGAAATTGGATGGACAAGACTTACTTGAATCGTCCTCTTGTTGTTCGTAAATTTCCTCGGCTACAACGTCAATCGCCTCCTGTTCTATTGCTTCGGCCACGGTAGCTGTTACCCCATCTGTAGCATCTGTGGCCGTTTTGTCTAACAAAGACGGAGGACGAAAACCAACGATGTTATTGTTACTACTGTTGTCAGGTAAAGTAGTAACTTTAACTGCAGTAGAAAGGGCTATTAGTTGCGTTATGCGTAGCTACTGGATTGCCCTGACCAACTGAAAACGAACATAAACAAAATGGAGCTGCTTGATGCTTCTGAATAAATAGCTGACCGATGTGGATGAGAATAATCTGTTCACATACGGAAGTGGGTGGAATAACACGAAGTCTAACTGAGCTAACCGAGTGATATTGACGATTAACCTTGGTGACAGGAAGCAGAATTCAAACGTTAGCCTACAAGGTGCGATAGATAAAACAATGTTAGAAGTTGAATCCACCTCTGGGGCATACAAGGATTCACTTCCGGCTATCACTGCAGCGAGTACTTTCGAAACTCTTTAACACAGATTCATAGCACGATCATTCTCCATCTTCTTCCTTGTGAATTATTATCGGTCTGCCTCAAAACCGTTGGCTGACTCATGGGACATTTGATGATGAACTTAAAATTATCCCGCAATAGATGTAATGAAAGCCTGTTTACTGACATTCCAAGTATTTGCGAAAGATTTTTTTAATGAAACCATTTACCTAATGGAATAAAATTCGTTAATATGACTATTGTGTCGTGGCTACCAATCAGACCATATTCTGCCTCAGCAAAACTAAAGCAACTGTCTAGTATATCGTGCTGCCAAATTTTGCAAGTGATCAGGTCAACAATGTAGGATCGAACATGGTTAACAAGTTATCTTTGAAACGTGATGTGCTCACGCTAGATTCCGGTGAGTTAGTTGAAACCATGTGGACGAACAGTCGGACACATTCGTTCTTATCAACTCGCCAATGATTGTAACTGCTTGACTTAAAGATAGGAAACCATTAAGTTTTTCCGATCTTTTATGCAGAACCGTAACTTTTTCAGTTCTTAGGTGGTTCATTTCTGCACTAGCAATCAGCACTTATGTTGCTCATCCCTCATGATCTTTTCTGGCTGCACGAAAGCACGCTTGCTTTAATAACCGAAGCGAATTGTTCGAATGTGATTAAAGATCATGTTAGGACGTTCAAACCTGAACAGTAAAACACTTATTAATGGGTAGCAGGTTTAGAGTTGGCGGTCGAAACCGTTTATCGACGATTGGATGACATGTGAATGTGATGGATTCAATCTGTTTTTTAATATTGCACCAGCTTCTAATTTCACTACCTACCTGGAAGAACAGGAGACTGACTTACTCTACATAAATAACTCTCTCAGTGTTAGATGGACAGTGTCTAGTGTACCTCAGTGTGTCATCCGTGAAAACAAGCTATCATACTACACCAAACTTAGTTTCTAGTTGCTTTGACCTGTCACTATAGACTTTCATGTTGAAGTAAAGGTATCACCGGTCCATAACCTGTAGTCAGCATGCTTCAGTGGTACGCACTAATGACAACATTCCGAAAGTACAAAAGAATTTACATCTAGTTGACTGTGTCTAGCAATCGATCGCTTGATATCAAACCTATCCCGAATTCTGGACATTGTGCAGTTGACCAGATCACTATTAACATATTTTTTCTCTTTTGTTGTCCCATAAATGAAGGTGACATCCGTTAGTACCATGGAGTTCCCAGTGTAGCTATGCTGTAACTATACTGTGCTCAACTAACCGTGCTGTGGTCTCTCTACTCATTCCTCAATGCTTCGGATACTTAGATATTAGGAAAAGAATTGAACAAAAACGTGGACTTAGCACTGTTCACGTTTAGTCCTGAAGGACTGCCTTCGTTGAACCTGTCAGCCCATACCCTTCTTCCTTCTGTCTTTCTTTCTTTTTGACCCTGATCAGTCTAGCTGGCCGCTCATATTCAATCCGTTTTTGTTCTCACGAAATAGTTTTCTGGCACAAAGCTTTCAATGTGTCTAGAATCCGCACGTATGTCTTACAGGCTTCCTAAACTCCTCGGCAACTACTGGTCACCGCTGCTCATGGGATACTTGGATCCGCGTTGCATCTTACATTTGCGCCTACTGCTGGGCGCGATAGTAAATCTACAGGACATGTTTTGGTCGGTGGTATCCACAGCATCTTGAGAACTGCTACAATTTCCTGTTGAATTTGATGGCCTGATTCTAGTGACGTCTTAGTTAGTGCTTACCATTTAAACTTTACAACCTCAATCACTTTAAACTGAGCAGAAGTATAAAGTGATTTATCATAACCCTGTCTTTTCGTTAGCATCGATAGCACATGGAAAAACTAATACAAGTATGTTTGTTTTTGTTGCGGTGTGTGATACGGTAAGACATTGGTAACAAAAATGTCAGACTGGTTGTTCCACTCGCTCCACTCTAGTCGCAACACAGGAAACGTCAAGAGATGTTTGTATTTAAGTTTGTTGCTATCTTTCTGCTGACCTTCGATCCTTTGATTTCTCTAATAAACAATTTGTTTGATAGCTTCCGGACACTGGGGATATGGTGCGATAATAGTCCGTACTCTGCAATTTATTCAGGACGAACCTTACAACCCCAAGTTGTTAAGTACTTCTGGAAGACGGCAATGAGTCCTTAGGTTTAAAGCTAGATATTAAGGTAGTGGAAGTTACTGATCAGTCCGTACGAGTATGAAGGTGTATCACCAGTAGTAGAAATGGGGGAAATGAAATAGATGCCAGCATCTCTGAGATTAAACCGATATTCGCTAATTTAGGTAGTTTGAGGAGTCAAAAAAGCGTCTCCGTGGAGCCAGGGATCGCAAGCACAAGGGGACTGCGAGAACAACACGACCACGGACGGCAAAAGGATGGATAACAGAATGTAGCGTATTCAGATTTTTGTCTGTCTACGTTTGTGTTCAGTTGGGCGCATCGGGTGGCATTGTCTGGTATACCCGGTATTAGAAAACATATTTTCAGTGGCGGAGAGTAAAGAAATTTCGTTCTTCGGCTGACTATTGCTTTATGGTGGGAAAGAATCGCGTCAGCTAATCGTCTGCGACATCAAGCAACTTTTGTCTACGTAGCAGTAAAATGATGTATCATGCGTGATGAACAAATAATGTCCTAGCAAGAGACGTAAACACAGCTACCATTAGGTCTGCCGGTGTGGGCTGAGTTTGTTTTCCGGGTTGATATTTACCTGACTTCCAAATTGTGGTCGGAGTTGTCAGACACGATTATGTCTGGTCAGACGACAGTGAGATTATTGTTGACAAATGAAGTCGACAGCGAAAGCAACAGTAAAGTTGTCTTTTATAACATTACCTTGATCAATAAATTTTTTGCTAATTGTAAATGCATCAATGTTAATTATATGAATTCAAACATTGAGACATTCATGGGAACCAAATCACATCTACTTCCTCTCTTGTGCCAATAAATTGGGGCTTGTTCTGCTTTTCATGACTTACGGCAACCACCGATATTTTGCTGTCAACGGTTGGCTGAATAACTAAAATAGATACCTCGTCCTATTGTCAGATCGTCTGATATCTCGACCAAGTTGCTATAGATATCGTTGGGTAATTGTAACCCAAAGCTGCTGGCGATTGTTGACGTGATGCAAACCAGACGACAACAGAAGACGTTAATGCAAACTTTCACCACGAGCTGAGTTTGATTGCTTCGTTTGAAAGTGAAAGACCGAAATTGTTTTGGTTGTTGCTCAAACGTTGTTGTGAGCATTGTATCTGAAAAGTTGTTTGGCGACTGATGACAATAAATCGAGAAGAAATACACTTCCATTCTGTTTCGACTATTCGCATGATTGAAACTCAGTGTTCTGCAAATGTGTGACAATTCTACCATTCACGCAGGTGTACATAAGCCGATTACGATTGGAAACCGTGATCTATCCAAATCGACGATCAGATTGCTCACTGGTTTGCAGAGCGAGTAATTCCTGTTCGTGTCTTTCTCGCACTTCAGCAATCACCGCTGCTTCAGTTTCGGCCTCAACATCCGCTAGCCGTTTGGCTAACATGGCGTCATGTTCCTCTTGAAGCATACCAACCAAGTCCAGTACCCTGGCTCCGTAGCGTTCTGCTAACAGGCGGATTACGGTGCTCTTGCCCGAAGCAGCCGGACCGACAACCATCACGCGAAATGGAGGACGTGGTTGGGGTGGCAACAAGTATGGTCGGGGATTGGCCATGAATGCTGTGAAGTTCTCGAATGAATACATACAGAATATGTTACCCAGGAATCTGTATGAATGAAAATTGCGCATAAATCAATAAGGGTTGCGTACTCACCATACTTGACAGTAATAATGATACACTAGTGTTTGCATGTTCATGTGTTGGTGCGCTAAAAGTAATCGCGCGAAAGCATTCCATTCGTATTCAGACGTGCAGTAGACCACCGTTTTCCACGCGGGTACACGAAGTAGTTTGCTACGGTTCCTGTGGGCGATACGCAAAATTAGGCCACCATAGTGAGTAGGTATTTCGATATATAAGTACGTATGATATACATCATGCTTTCGAATCCCAGCACTATCATCCAACCCAGATTAGCCAGGTCGTAAAACTGTTTTATGTACCCGTAGGACTCAAAATTAGGTAATCCGAACAACGCTCGAAATCTTACTTGAATTGATACCTTCCGCGTAATTGATAAGGGGAAGACCTCGGACTGGTTGCAGTATGAAGATGTTATTCTTGAGTGAAGAACCAGCATTTGTAAATGTATACCAACACTGGAAAGTCAGGTTCTGCCATTGGATGACCGTAGTGGAGTATGCAAAATCACAAACTGTAAGCTGAGTGGTGCGATACAGAACAACGAACTCGGAGATAACGGAAGATGTAACATTGATGTTTTTCGCTCAGTCCTGATATGGTGTTTCAATGTGACGTTTAGATTGGTCTCTTTTTAGATATTCTATCGTATCGGGGTCTGGATAAGCATATCAGAGGATGGATATTCCGATTCAGCATAATTGTACCTTTACAGAACAAACAAGTTATTGATTCAAGTTTGCAATACACTTTTTGCGTGTCAAAATGTCGGAATCACTAACAAAGTATGTTAATTGAAAGACAACAGAAGAGGTGTTGACACATATAGACTTATATTGATTGGCACGATTTATAAATGGAAGATAAATACAGACATGTTGATGACAGACTGCCCAAAAGCTTTAAGATTTTGAGGACGGGATAGCAAATGTTACTACCAGAAGACAAATGACTCGTGTTTAATACATCCGAACCGTACACAGAACTGATATGCGAAAACATACTTGGATCGTGTTTAACATGTTAACTGTTAACTGGATGGAATCCACATTAGAGTGTATCCTTCGCATTCAAACAACTGATTTGCCTTTTCCAGTTCGAAAGAAAGTGATGGACTCGAGATTTGTTTGTACTAAATACCCATAAATGGTGCATATCCTCATACAGGCCTGAATTTACATTCCGGCCCCCATAGTTATTAAATGGGATTGTGAACCAATAGTTATCCTATTCTGTTTTAGAGCTGAATGAATCACTCAAAATTCCTCTTGAATTGTCCAGAAAACTCAATTGTCACAATAAAGCAGTAACAGGGAAAACGATATTCGTTACAGTCAGCTGTTTTGTAATCAGGATCTTCCAGTTACTTTGCAACGATGTATTTAGCTGAGCAACGTGAAACTTTGAAACGGATAATCTGTTTTCTTATGCTAGATTATTCTGGGTGTCTGAGTATAGAAACTGTAGAAATGTTAACGATATCTTTTATCGTAACACTTGCAGTTGCGTCATAACAACGTAGGTAGTAATAGAAGAACTTGAGGCTGGCTCCTCTTCTGCCGAAATGTTTTGGTATTTGAACGGTTCAAAGGACAGCATTGTTCAAAGACTGCTGTGTCTTGACTTCATTTCCATCTGAGCAATCGATCCTTTATTTAACATAAGCACCACACACAATTATTGTTAATTTTCACCTTCTCAGGGGTTTTTCAGACAAACTGTTCGAAATGGAGTAGTGGACTAGAGTTTCATTCCTGATGGTGTCCGTCTGTAATGCGCATCCTTGTCACAGTCAAGGGTTAAACTTTGATCCGCACCCTGCTGCCGTGTTGAGCATTATGTCACTGACTACAGACTAGACGGGGCCGAATTATCTCATGCAATTTCTCAGCCACAGTGGCTTAAGAATAATCGTCAGGTTTTGGATTCGCCTTTGAAGGAGACTCGGTAACCGTACTGTTAACCCTAATAGGTGACCCCTCAATTATGACTTTTCCCCAAGTTGAGATCACAAAATTTATTAACTTGTCGAGCGATATTTTGATTGATGATGCGTATTAGTAGGGAGTTTCTTTCTTCATATAAATTGAATGGTCACTGATTGGAGTTACCAAGACAATTATTGTGCCTCCTGTAGACTCGATCGGGCAATCAGAGCATTACTCAGAAGCGATTGTGGCGGAGCGTTCATACATGAGCAGTCAGTCATACCTAGTGTGAGGTCAGTGGTACAGTGGTCAACATGGTTGACTTCTGGAGGCATGATAAAAATTTTAGTCTCGGTCGTAGTAAGCATATGCACTACTGAAGAGCTCTAATGAGATTGAAACTCGGGTTTAGTGTTTTTATCGACAGGGGCCGACTGGAGTGTCTGTGGGAATGCGACAGTTTTGATCATTTATGAGAATTGTCCAATTTATGTGAAAAACAAGATCCCCCACTACTCGTCAGTAAATATATTTTATGTTGTTCTGTCGAATGGCTCCTTGGCACACGCTTAACATACACGGTTATCTGTTACGTCTATCGGTTCCGGCGGACACGCTACTCAACTGAGAAAATGCGTACAGTTAAATTGCGCAGCGGAGCCTTGATTCATCAGGACAATTGTTCAGCTCACCTGGTCCAAGCGCTGAAAGCCACCACTCGTGAATGTAGATTCAGAGAACATCCCTATTCAGACAGTCCCCAAACCTGAGCCTCAGTGATCTTCATGTGTTTTCACATTTCTCGACGACCCATTGAAGCTAGGTGCAGCAGAATTCCATAACTATGGAACAGCATCTTTTCGTAGGAATGTTGAGCAATTGCAGTGGTGACGTGTAAAGATTATTGCAGGCGATGAAGATTACGTTGAAAGTCGAAGTAGTAGTTTGCAGTTACTACGTTGACTTGTTAAATAGTCACATTAATTACCTCATCCCTCATCAGCTTTATATCTGTGAGTCCAGTGAAATGCTAAATCTAAAAGCAACACTCTTCACAATGGTTACTAAGCTGTTGATATCAGCATCGACTTCATCTGTTCCCGGCAATATTAATAAGTCAGTGGTGAAAGCAGTAATAAGAGTTCTCGAAATTTGTTTTACCCACCCCACAGCAAATTCCGGTTTGCCTAACGCCAAATAACCTTGATACAGTGAAACTGGACAAAATCTTTGCCAAGCGCTGCGTTGCCATCTAGCCCGAGGTCCGGGCATTTTTCGAGTGGCCAAAGTGCGAAACATCTCCTCCATGTCCATCGACTCAGGAAGTTCTTCTTCCTCTTCACTGGCCTCTGAAGCAAATCGCACAGGAGCCACTGACGGATAGTAGTTCATGGCCTGCAGCCGCACCAGCAAATTCTGTAATAATCAGAAATTATCAGTTGTATTAAGTATGAGGTTAGGCATCTAGGAACCATGGTCCAACTGTTTAGACAGACAGCGCAGGTGCAAGCTAAATAAAGCGAGCATATGATGTTGATTCAGGGACTAGAAGCGATCGATTAAAAGGCTGAGAGTGACCGCCTAAGAACGATAGGCTATCGTTCAGCGAACCAAACCACTGAACGTTTGTCTATCATTTTATCGATTAAAAATGCGGTTAAAAAGTTTAACAGTTTTTGACGCAATATGATGGGTTTATTCAAACTAGAATTGTTTCCAACTCCTCGCACTCTGGGTTCCAACAACCGAGTCTAACTTTAATTGAACCAGCCTAGAAGATTACCGTTTTAACCCACTTTATTCAAGCCGTTTGGGTAGGTTGGTTACGAAATCTGCAAATAAATCTATTAGGTTTCAAGAGGATATATTTTGTCAAGTCAGCTCACTTCCTTTAGGGTCCACTGGACTGTATGGCTGTGTACGCTGAGCTGGGCATCGAATAATGCCTTCTCTCATGGTCCCGGCAGCCACATGACATGCACCTGGTGTAATTTACAACTTATCGATTGACAGTTAGTCATAACTGAGGGACACCAGTTCGGTGACACCAAGTGAACAAGTACCTCGGATATGGGTAGACGACTGGTGGCGTTTATAGAGAAAGAAACGTAAGCACATAAGTCAACGGAAGAATCTGAATGATGTTGGTTGACATCTTGAAGTCACTGGTGATGTTTATCAAAATGCCGTTTATATTGAGGGCAAAAGTTGGAAAACATATTTTGTTGACGTATCACGTTGTACTGGATTTCACGAAGGCCAAAATTCAGCAACCGTTGACATTCGAACAAATCTTTTAGAAACGCTACATCCACATATTTTGTATCTGTTGCATTCTTCATTATTAAATTGAGGAGGAGAAGGTGGTTAGTATTTATTTGATAGCAGACTGACTGTCCTCTGTTGCTTAACGATTGTCTTAGACTCTCGCATTCTTTAGTTTACTTCAAGGATGTTCACAGAACAATCAGAGGACACAGTTTGTGTTGTTTTGTGAATTAACATTTGACAAATTCTCAGGGCACACATTTTATGTAACTACAGGACAAATCAACATGCGCAATGGGAAACGGATAAAGTTATAGCTACTCCGTCTACACAAATTGGCGTTTATCACCAACCCATTCATGTTGCTTCAAATTAAAATATAGAAGTAACTTGAACGTCACCAAAACATTTGGTGATTGCAAAATTCTGGTCTTGCTTGACGAAATGTAAGAAGAAGGTTAGGTGTGTACTGTCTGCTTCTGATTAGAATTCAAAGCTCTGTAGAGCTGTTGGAGATCGACTTTCGGTGTTCCATTCCAAAACTGAACAAATGTTTCTTACCTCTTTTGTCTAGACCAACGAAGGGCTTGGCTGTGAAAACATTTCAACTAGCCGCTGTACAATGTTTTCAAGCGTTATTTAATAGGCGCAACACTGCAACCTGCTTTGTTCACAAATACCACATATTGATATTTCTTGTGGGTTTTTGGCGCAGTATGAGTAAACAGAAATTAATGCAAAACCTCCACTTCAGCATATCTCCCTTAGTTTGGATATCTGCATAAACCGGTTACATGTAAGTTTGGGATGCGAGGGGTGTTTTTTTCTCTCAGAAAATCTTACAAGGGTAATGTCTTCTGAGGTTATCGTTATCCCTCGGCCGAAACCAAAACCACTTGCAAGAAATCAATGATTTATAGCACACCACCCTTCTTTGTGAGATATTCACTTCGCAAACACTAGTTCAATGCATACGAACGCGACCTTCTGTATAATCCCTTTGCCAAATTCTACCTTTTTGTTAACTAAAACCTAAGCCTGGGAAGAGTTCTCTGTACTCAGGTTCACTTACTTCGCCCTGGACTCATTATTCTATATCCATTGTTATTTGAACCATACAGCAAAACATTTTTAACCAGGCTTGGATTTAAATGCAATCTTGAAGACAAATATATTAAAACCCCTTTTTTATGATATTTATGATGTCTACCAGTGAACATTGTGATAAGCTGAGCCGCGCGCTCAAACCAGGCGCTTGTTTTATATAATATGAAATTATAAGTGATGTAGAATCATACTGGTTCATACTGATTAAAAAAAGAATTATTTGCAAATTCAGGGACATTATCGGATTTGTAAAATCCTGAAGGCAATCTTTGCACATATCTCTTGGACCAGAGCTATCTGGGAAATCAACCTACCTAGACGTTTAATAAATACAGAGGAGTCATGCAGGGAAGAGGGTTGGATGTGTAACGGACGCGTCCACGAAAGAAGCGAAATACCATCCTTTGTTCACGTGCATGACTATCCTCGTACTTAATTTGAACTAGTCGAAGACTAAATTCCAAACGATGCATTTAGATAATCTACTAAGTTTGACCTTGCCTTACTTCCAGGTTGACTGACGAAGAGTAGTTAGATAAACATTCACCTGCCTAGCCATTCTGTTGAAGACCTGCAGGCCACGGTTAGTCAAACACTTGGCCAGGACGAATTGTACGGGATGGATTTCGCACCTGCAGATTGCAGAGTGCTGCCTTGAGAAGGAGGGATATCCCCTACGGTCTTCACTGCGGACGGTTTTAAATATTGTGGTAGTGCTATCTGCCCAGTTTGTAGCGTACTTTTTCCGATATCCTCAAAGATATCAAAGACACGCACAGCCTTTGTCAGCCTGAACCATCTACAGCATCGAAATGACGGCATACAGTGACTGTGCGCGCTCCGTTTTGATTTAAGATTTCGAAGAGTGGTTTGTTTGTAATGAATATATCTGCTAACGTGCTGTGTTTGCTTACTGGTATATTCGTCATTCGTCGCACTTCTAAGCAGCCGTTCGCCGGCGCGTATTCCGAAACGCTTGGGATGCGCGACCAATTAGTCAACCAATCACGTTACACAGCCTGCGATGGTTGGTTCACGTATTCTGCGCGTCACCCGAGCGGTTACCCTACCGGGAGTTATTTAGTGCCGAAAGTAACGACTATCCGGTAATGGGACCAATTTTCATGTTGAACTTCACTCATATTTGGTCGCGAACTTCGCATTCAGATAAACTCCCCAAACAGCCGCTTTCGAAAAGAAGCACCAGACTCGAGTTTTGCTCTCATCAGAGCTCACCAGTAATGCATATCCTTGCCACAGTCGCGATTTGAACTCCGGCCACGCTTGCACACAAACGGAAGTGGTCGAGCGTTCAGATTTGATAATTCGGTCGTGACCAGTGTGAGGTCAATTGTGCAGTGGTCAACACGGTTTCCTCATGAAAGCGTGGCTGGAGTTCAAATGCCGGCCGTGGGAAGGATGTGCACTACTGACGAGCTTTAGTGTGAGCGGAACTCGAGTCTGGTGTTTCTTTTCGAACGAGGCTGTTTGGTAATTCTATTTGAATGCGATGGCTGTGATCAGATGTGTGGTGTTTAACTTGAAATCCCTGACTACTCATGAGTAATAAGAAAAATATCGAAAACGACGTAGAACCATCTAATACAGCTATGACACTGAGGGGCTTGATCAAGAATTCAGCAACTCAAACACTGTACAGAAACGTGTTTCATCAGATATTAAGTTAAAAAACGTCCCTCACAAACAGATCTGTCTCGTTATGTCAAACTAACCGTCTAGACTTAGCAAGAGCATCTGATCCTGATAGTCTAGTACTCCTTCTGATGAAGGTCTATGCTGACATTCTGGATGTTCCATTAGCGGGGACGTTTTAAACACCTGCAAACCGATTGTTTGTTCTTCTGCCATTCTAAATTTATCGAAAGAAATATTCATTATCATAAGTTCTTTTTCGGTCGACAGTTTGTGAAATGTTTTGTTCACTTCATTCAGCCTCCTCAACTCTTAAGCAGATAGGGTAAAACCGTCCAGTGATACCATTCCGAATAAAGTAACGTCTTCGTGACATTGGATCGCAGTACGCTACTACGAATTTAAAAGGGAATAGAACTGATACCTTGTATTGTACTGATATTACCTTCCGCAGTAGTTGCAGATAACCACGTAGAACACCATTGAACCATCCAGTACATCAGACAACCGAAAGTAGTTTTGAATGGGATTTTTTATCAATTGAGCAATGTGTGAGAGCTTTTCTAGTCACTTCTGATATTACTGTCTGTAACTGAACTGTTGATGTTTTTGAGTAATGCGATTTCAGTAACGTCAATCATGATTCTTTTCAGCAAGATTGGTAAACGAAACTAGTAGAAAGATATGATGGCCATAAATTTGACTGAACAAAATTTTTGGACGTGGTTAAAACTACTTGGAATAGTAAAAATCTGACAAACATTTTCATTTACTCAAAATCCAAATCTTTCACATCATCCTGTCGCGAAAACCTTTATCAATCCCATCTAGGATTGTGATGAATGCTCGGTTGTTCGTAGGCTAACCATGAGACAGCTAATCGACTTCACCCCTTGAGAGAAATGAAGCACAACGGTTAAGAAAACCGACGTAATTGTTTGTTATGAATTGTATAACAACAAATCGGCTGCACTGTTTCCGACCAAATACACTGAAAATTTACCAAGCCATTTAACTGGTCTGAATGGCTCGCCAAACTGTTTTGTGTTCAGCTTACTGACTGTTTATTTTGTTATCGATCACTTCAAAATATGGGATATAGACAGAAGCAAGCTTGTTCACTAATTTTTTGACAACCATTATGACATGTTCACCGAATGGTGTATCCCACACCAGCGCCAGACATTTCTTTTAAATCTATGCTTCTATCACCTTCTTCTCTTGGATCAATAAATGTTTCTTACCACGGAATTCCTTGGTTTAACGGATATATATCAATTGCAGATAAGAAAAACGAGTAACTGAAAGTTATTTCCATGATGTCAATCTTTGTATTTCCTTCCCGTCATCCTGTGAACTCATAAATTCAACTGCGATACCGTCGAAATTATTTCACACAAACGTTATGTTATCTTAGGTGCTAACTGTCCAACTACAGGAGACAGGGCAAACTGCGGTTAATTTTTCACGACTTTCGCTCGTAAAATAAAAGAATATCTGATTGTCAAACCCTGGATTGGTTCAAAATACTTTTCGTTTAATATTGATTGATTTCCATTATAAAAAAAGTGACATAGGGACTTTGCAGCTCTGCTTTTAGACAGGTTTTGATGTATCGTCGTTGAGTCTGAGGATATCTGTGAAATTATCACTAGAAGAGGATCGCATTTTACAGTTGAATAAGTCACAAATCGCGTCATTTTCTGTAATGAACTACGTTGTGATTGGAAAATAAACCTCACTTTCACCATATAACACACAGAAGCTTGTATTATGTAGTACTCAAACTTTTGATGGTCAGTTGTTACCAGAATAAAACTTTTCATGGCCCAGTTTGCCAGAACTCTCTAAGAAATTGTGAATTACTGGAGCCCATTCACCCATTTAGCAAACATTGCTGAATGTGTGTCTCAGTGTGTACACTAGTTTTCGTATTGGTCAAAGGCTGAGTTCTCCTCAACTTAGGACTCTGAGCAACAAACCATGAGAATTTTCGAAGCTGACTAAAATCAACTATTAAAATTTAACATTTGAAAAGAGGAAGGCAGGTTTTCACGTGCTGATAGTTGATAGGAATCCGAGACGATCATTGTATGATTAGTGAATCAGTGGAAAGACTAGCAAATACGATCAAACTCACGTGAAATAGCTCCGTGGGCGTTTGGTTTCCATCCAATTCTATTACCTTTAAGGGATTGTGGCGTGCAAGCAAGTATTTGATATGTTGACTCACACGCTCTCTGTAATGCTTGCTATCTATGTGCATTACGTCAGGAAGATCTTGTATTCGTACTGTCAGACGTTCTTTCACCTTTTCGCTTATTTTCGGAAAATCTGGATGACCAGGTTCCTCTTCTTCTTCACCTTCTTCACCCATAGCTTCCATATCAACATCCTCCGTCTCTAATGTTGCCAGAACTTCTGTCGCATTCACCGGTTTGCCTGATGGAGGTGGTGGTGGTTTTGCCTCTACTGGTTCGTCGGCTATCTGCCGGTCTGGTTCATAGCTCCTCCGTGTGTACAGACCTCCGTCCTGTGGATCAATCCTCAGTCCGTTTCTACGATTGGTCAAATCTTCCAGCGGTGTCTACAGTGAAGTGGAAATGTTTTGAAACATATTGCAATGTGGTTTTATGTTTGAAACTAACAATACTTACAAGTTAACCTCCTTTCATCCTGTCAGACAACAGCTGTTGGAAAAACACGTAAACGTTAGCAAATTTTGTGACCGCGGATTTGAGCTATGAGCCATACTAGCATGCCTGTATGTTCTGCCGGAAAAATTGTTCGTTGTATGCGGACCAAGTGAGCTCATGGGAAATTTTAATCTGCAGATACATTTTTCACTTAACTATGGGTAACTATTTCCGTAAAGAATTTGTATACATGCAGATTTCATCAAATTTCATCATCACTGTTATCTTCTAGACCCATGGGGAGAATTTGATAAATCTTTCAGTCAGTGCGTTGATCTTAACTTTTGGTTCCTTCTTCGGAATAAGTCTGAACCTTGGTTCACAAGTTTAAAAATTGCGCTTTCGTTACATCTGTGTTGAACCAAACTAGTCTGTTGTCTGCCTTCTGTAGAGCATTCACCTTTTGCTGTTGAGGAGTTGGAGCATATCGTATAGTTTTTGCACTCAAGCAAACCCTTCGAAATTCACGAATACCTACAAATTAGTGCTACAACTTACCAGTCCGCCAACTAATTGCCAATGTTTTGTGCCTCACTGAGCTTGCTCAAGCTAGGGTTGAATCATTACAACTTCCTCGTCACATACAATTGTTAGCAAACACGACACAATCGGATATTGCATTTGTATACAGATTTGGTTGGAATGACTACTCAGGGCTATGTAGAAGAAACTTATTTTCAACTTACAGCCGGAGCTTATGAAATCGGTCGAAGCAGTATCTGAAGACCACAGGGCATGACCGTTTCCTAGCTCATTTTGAGTAGTCCTGATAAGAGAGTATTCTTAACTGTCCACATGGATTTGTGAGTGCTTTGATACTTCAGGTTTCGGGGTTACACTTGACTACATCTGCTCTAACATAAAACGGTAGCCCAGGGACATACGGCTCTAAAACTTCAGAACTGAATAGCAGTTCAGATAATTGCTAAAGCAAACAACAACTTGGCAGGTACCCGTTGGCATTGACCATTTTTTTACATCTGGTCTACGCGATCAGCTTGACAGATACCATCTATTGTCGATGAGCGTGGTTCATCTTGTTAGTCTTCTGGTCTTCTTCTTAGCTCAAGTCTAAATCGACTGCCTCGTCGACTGAGGTACTGACGTAAATGCGATTCTATTTGCACCTCGAGATCTGGACAAAATGATTGCATTTAATCTCCGTCCGGCCCAAGGCGAAGCTAGTAGGTTGATAAGCCAACACTTACGCAAATCAATCTCAAGTTGCCGTGAGCCTTTAAGTTGGATCATAACGGTTATCACTGTCCAACTGACAGTTAGCGGTATTGATCATCTTCCGTAGAAGCTACTGAAAGCTGTCTGAACGGATAACAAAAGAAACCGTCCTTATGTGAACGTTTAACAGCAAGGGTACAGTCAAATCCATGTGTAACTTACAAAAAGATTCACGCAATTCTCTAGCTGACTAATTTTCAGTTGTCTTTCCCTGTTACCGGTGCCAGACAACACCACGCAGAAAAGACTGTCATATAAATGTCCATCAAACTTTGTAGACTAATAAAGAATACGGCGGTCAGAACCCGTGCGGAGTTTGGACACCTACTCGACTTTAATATTACCTGGTCATTTGTAAGCTTCCTGACCTTACTTTTAATATGGTTCCCAAATTGTTGGTTACTGGCATCCATGTGAGATGTATCATTTACTTAAGGGTGACACAGTTCCCCATAGGCGATCTATTCCGTTTAACTAAAACACCATAGTCTATCTTCACGTCCACTCTGTGTCCCCAGAACTCCGACATGTAAATTCTCATCGCGAGAGTGGAGGCGAAGATTTCGGTAAAACACACATATTTACACTATTCAACTTGACTAGACAGCTGAACCGCACAAACGTTTCAAGTTTTAATGAACGACGTTGTAAGAGGTATGGATTTTTTCACAACTTTGTCGACAACTTGTTGCATTTAAGCTTTTACGAAGAGAACAAACAGACCCATCGTAAATTTTAATATGAAGTGCACTTTCGACCACATTACAACAGATTTTTTGGGATAACACATTGGTAAGAATTTTTACTAGTTTACCCTGGAAGACGCAAGATATTCGTAATTTTCTATGCTTTACAGCTTCCCTTGCCATCCTTTACTTCAACGAGATAATTAGTTAACGTTGTTTTTCAGTTTTTCTATAAGCTCCTGTGGCCTTGACCATTTTACCTTCCGACCGAGTCAGCGTTGAGATCCACTTACCTCTAAAAGCTGCCGAATAATTTAAAAGCACTAAGAGTGAATAAACCACGATAATTACGTCACACCTTCTATACCCAACTACTGGGTTAATCACGGATGTTGGCAGGCCAAACACAAAATTATCTTTCCCACCCTAGAAATTTAGGCGTTTTCTACAACTGAAGACTAGTAACAATACCTTTTGATGCAAAATATTTACGATTGACACTTACTTAGTTAGGGTATGTCATTTGTCATTGTGTCGGTAGTCATCAACCCAGTGTTTCATTGTTTTTGTCGCACACTTTCATTTGACTTCGGCGACAGACATATCAGTCGAAATCCATAATAAAGATAACTCCATGTACGCGTTGGCGTCGAGTGTAAAAGTTTCATAAACATTTAGAGATCTTCCTACCTCGACTTGACGCAGTCGGATCTTACTAAGAACAGTGAGCGTCAGCAGTCATGCACAGGCTTAGTGTGCGCAGCTTATGGGGATGTGTCAGTGAGTTATTCGTACACCCTACACAATTACCTGCATTAGTTTGCTTTTGCTTTCACTGGATAGCTTATGTTATTTTCATTAGCATTCTATGTGGAATCAGCTTGCATTCTTATCTGCCAGATATAAGCGACACTGTGGCCCGTCATTCATTCTTTCACATATCCAGTCATAACGGCGACGAAGTTGACTAGAAGGAAATCTGACTTGAGCTGCCGCTGATCATCAACAAGGACAGCAAATCATCACATGTTCCGGTTATCGTTTGAAAACAACACAGCCATAAGGAAAAAAGCAAGCTGCAGTAAGAAGAATGGAATGGTGGAGCAGTCAAGAAGAATAGGAGGGAGATATCCAGAAGAGATGGAAATGGATGAACAAAAGTTAAGTAGAACTAACAGAATTACTGTGAATGCAAGTATGCCATTGAGTGAGATGTTAAGTCATCATATAACCAGCGTATACGGTGACAACGAGAATTCTAGCCACTTAGGCGACAATTGCCCACTTTGTTCAAGCAAACATCTAGGGCCCTCACAATTGGTAGCTGTATCCCTGATTGAAGATTTACTGGTATTACCTAAATGTTTGTGGTTTAGGCGGATAGTGCTCGGTAAAGCTGCTGATTTTGTGACCCATTTTCCGCGGAGTGTACTATCCTATTAACTGATCAAATAAAGACGTATTCCGAGAGTTCAGAACTACGCGCTGGCTAAGAGCGGCGTTGCTCATTGTTAATAATGTGGTGTACCGTATGCTGCTTCTACAAAGGTCAACGTGTGCATATATAGTTCAATTCAGTTGAAGTTCGCTGTTTAAACTTGCGGATGTCTGAAAAATTTGATCTCAGTTAGATGAAATGACTTGTTATTTTTAACTTGCATACACAATGGTAGAAAATATGTGTGATTTATGTTCCTTTTTACTACTTTTTATTGCACCAAGCTTTGAGTAAGGTGCATGGCATGACATTTTTCAAATTAATACGATGTTAGCTCACTGTTAGTTGTTTTTGCAAATGATACGATGCAATGGCAATTCTGAAAGGAGGCGCAGATTAGGGATGATGTGTCTGGCATGGTCGGATGATAACCAAAGACCTTCATTCTGTGCCCTCGTCGAAATGATGATTATCTGGTGTTTAGCTCTGTCAGTGTAACGACAACCGTCTCTCACAAAAGGTATAAAACCACTACTAGATGTCTATCAGAGTGACTCAGACAAAAAATGTGCCCGTCAGCAAAGCAGCAGTAGATGTGCGTGGCACACAAAACAGCGACCCTTAAAGTTAATTTCCTTTGATTTGCTTTTAAAGTCGATGACGTGCATGTGGCTATCCTCCAGCTGAAAGACACATTTCAAAACTCGCCACCATTCACCACCAATCAATCAACCTATAGGTTGGGCTTCACTGCGTGACCAGAGAGAAATTAGTGCTGTAAGTTACAACATAAGAAATCAAGTCCAAGTGTGTGCAGCACAGTGTAATTAGAAATGATCTATATACTCTTGATGAAAAACGAAAAACACCAATTACTGATAAGGCCACTTTCGTACTTCCCTTAAACTCAGTGCCACAAATCTTATATGCTTTTTACTTTGCACACTGTATTTAAGGGCCAGTGGATACATATAGCAGGAAACATTAGCTCGAACACTGTCCCGAGCCTACATATAATGAAGCAAAAATTGTTTCAAAAGGTGAATTTACATTTTTGACGCCTGTGCTAGGAACATATTGGAAAAGCAGTCTATGCTGAATGTATCGGCCGCTGTTTGTCACGAGGGAGTGAGCGTAACAAAAAATCACCTACGGGGGGGGGTTGCACGAATCAATATAGTAAAGCGCTGTACGCTGATTATTTGCAAGCGCATCGAACAAAACACTACTTATGTTTTCTCGTTTGTCAACTTGCCAAGTAGTCTGTACCTCTTTGTAATTTTTTTAAGAGGCAGTTACCTACAAAATACAGCCGACTGCATGAGATTGGTGGCAGAATGAAAGAGTGCGTAAAACCTCGTTATCCTGTGTATTTGTGCACACACAGTGAATTACTGGGTTTCTTTACCATTATCCGGTTGAGTGAATATCGCCGTACATGACACGAGCCAGACAAGGTCGGCGATAGATGGTCTAACTTGTCTTAATTACAAAGGAAGGGTTATTGTCACGTTGTTTTTGAGGTTGCTATCAACTTTTGAAGACACAGAGACGAATGCCCGCTTCAAAGCCTATTAAGTGACTGAGCCAAAAAAAATTTCCCCAAGGGTTGAAAACCAATTGAGCCTCTTCGGGTCACCTCCCATAAATCACGAGGCTCATCTGCGGTCCGCTCACTGTGTGTATTCATACACACACCCTGAAAACGCTGCACACTTGAGGTGTTTAAAGTTTTATTGTCGGCAAATTATTACCAGGTTTTCTTCGAGTACCAATTTCTAGCCTGTTCGGAACAGAGGAATTTGAAAAAACATGGACCGCAGGTTGTGATTTTGGAACAATGGTTCGATAACTCACGCCCAGACAGTGATGTCGTATCCGCAGCCGCGAATGAGGGCCTGCGGAACAAAATGGTAGAACAAACGTGGTTCGACCTTACTTCCATTCGCAGCTTTCTTTCAATCTTTGGTTTTACCTTCCGAATTTCTCACCGTGTTTATTCTTCTCTCCTCGTGGGAATCGAACAAGGTGCTTGCATGCGGACTGTCCGAACTTACTGAGTGAATTAAGAGAAGTCAGACAGATGGTACATGACACTCAAACGCACAGGCTTACTCCACACCAGCGCGACATCAAGTTTTTCTGGATACACAGTTTATTATGCGGACTCCGTTTGAGAAAGATTAAAGAATTCAGTGATCTTCTTAGACGGAAGTTCATCAAAACCCACCGTCTTGAAAGAATTTTAATTCTCTCATATGTGAATAAAGAAGACAGTAGGCTAATATTGCACGAATTATGTCCGGACAGATTTTGCTGCATCTTTACGCGTGCATACCACGGACCATTTATATATCAGTATGAGAAAGTGAACAAGATACCAGAGAAAGCCAAATGTCAGAGTGCAGAATCACTGTCACTGCTAAGTTAGCGACAACCCTACAAACAGTTGTTTCTGATCACACAACATGAGTTTGAACTTTCGGATTGCAATCGCTCCGGCAAAGCGCAGTGTTCTCCTGTGTAACACTGAGTAGATAACGCGGAATGCCGTTGTGGGGTCAAATTGGTGTTGCGTCATTAGAATATGACGCGCAATGGACGATGCATACTTCTTGTTTCTATGCGCGGCTGTGACATCATGTAATCGCGCAATCTGTTTCCTGACCCACTTCGGGATGTGCTCCGTGACCCTGGTTGGCAACTGGCGCTCAGTCCTGCCTATGTAGGATGCTCCGCTTCTACATCAATATTCATAGATAAGGTTGGATTTGGCTGACTCAGGTACCAGTTGTTTCACACAGGGACGGAACGTTATGAACAGGATCACTGGAACCACTGCATTGTATGTTCTCGCGATAGAACTAACCAGACGACGGTGGATAAGTTGGCATACATCATGACCCTTGAGGGGAAGACGAAGAAATATCGGCTTTTTGGACACTGTGTCGGGGCGAATTCTTATGTCGATCGACTGTTCAAATCTTGCAATAAACGGTTTGTGGTAACCATTTAGTTGAAGGGTTGTCTCTAACAGGGCCATCTCTTCTTGAACAGTATCTTCAATGCAGATACGTCTGGCCCGATCAAACAAAGTGCGCACCAAACTTTTTTGCAGGATCGGGGAACAAAGATTTCAAAATGCAGATACTGACCTCTCCGAGTGCTCTTGCGATGGAAGCTCCGTTGAATCGAGCCATCCGTATTTCTCCTGATGCATATATCTAGAAATTGTAGGCTGTTTTGATTCTCGCCTTCTATACTGAATTGTATGTTTGGGTGCAAGGAATTCATCTTATCAGTTAGGCTCTGTGCTTGCAGTTGATTGTGTGTGATGATAATAATATCATCGACGTATTGCTTGTATAGCTGCACAGAAGATAACTGTTCTGTAACTTGTTGCTCAAGTTTTGCTACAAAAGTATCTGCCAGAATAGGACCAAGCGGGCTACCCATAACTACCCCATCAATCTGCCTGTAGGCCGAGACTTGGAAAACAAAGCTAACGTTTTTTGGTACAGAGCAGCAGTAGTTGTTCTAATTCGCTTTCGGGTATTCCAACTTCTAGATGATGCACATATGTCTAAGTTTCTGTGAATTCATCTGACATTACCTGTCAAAGACACACCGTCAGTGTCAGTTATATACTTTTTTTCTTCACGTAGCAGTTTCGACGATAACGCTCTTTTCTTGGGTCTAGAAAATCTCCCAGGGCTAGAGCTTTTCCCTTGCCTCCTCTTTATAAGTGACCTCAAGGCGCTGAAGATAAACTGGTTTTCAGGGTTACAGCGGAACGGCGGAGTGTGATTTTGACCTCCCTGTCAAAGTTTAAAAGACTGAAATCGTGCGCACAGCATGACACTGCTACTAACAAGACATTCACCTGGTAAGAGTCCATTAAAGCTGGACCTAGTTATCAAAAATGAGAACCGCATCGTAGAGAGGTTGGTAATACACCTGCTGTTTGGGCTTATTGTTACTCTTTGGTTTTATCCACTAGTGGTCACAGAAACCAGCTTAAGATTACATAGTTAGAAACTACAATCATAATAGTTTTAACTTCTTTAGGTGGTACCTTACGACACTTCTTCGTAAATACGAATCAGCGAGCTGCAAATATTGTGTTTGTTGAGGCGCAATAAAAAAAGACAAGCAGTTTATTTTTATTGGAGAATATGTCCGTCTCTGCTTCTCACCCGCCAACTCTGTATACGGTGGGCATTTTGTTTAATAAATGTGTACACCCATTCGCCAGTCAAACAAAAAGTGAGCCCGCTACGTGTCCTAAAAATTGGGTGGAAGCGAGAACCTAGGTAGCACATTACAAATTGTTAAAAACGAAGTTGCTACTGTTGAGGCAGTTGAACACACTTTCCGAAGCACAGAGGAAAGTGAGTTTCAGATTATTTGTAAGGTTTATGTAAGACGGCTACTGAATATGCCACCCACTGACTTGGGGAAAAAAATAGTTGTTTAGCGTATCCATCACGGGTTACGAAATCAGTCATGGACTTAACAACTATTGCGTACGAGAAGAGATTTTATACACCTGAACTGTACCCACTTCCATTTTGATGACGTCTCGGCGTTTAACTTGTTTCAAACTTCTTCTTCGGTTTAGTTGTCGTAGAGCAGCTATTCAACAGAGCAGGTGACGATGGTCGAAAACGACATGTTGGAGATTTTAACAAGTTCTATCCCAGGATATATCTCAGAGAGCACTTTTTCTTGATGGCGTCATTAACCACAAGAAAAGCCGACCATCTGAGGCCGTTAGCTGCCATTCCGTTGATTGCCCCAAAGCACTCCTAGATTCCCATGTGCTAAAAACATAAGTAGACTCATAACTCCACTTTGTTTTTCAGTACTTTTCGCAGTCTCCAAGAGCGGTAGTGTGTTTTGTTTCCACTATTGGCTTTTCTCGTCAGTTAACACCCGCTTGACTCCAACCAAAACGAACCAACTGCCCATGTAGTACACTATCCGCCGGGATATGCCAGCATATCGCGAGTTTCAGTGGACAACGAGCTACACGTCAAGAACAAATGTCTCGTGAGATCATCTTCCAAAGAAAAGAAGTCTGTCCACTTCATTTTCAAGTATGCATTATTTTCTTCAGCAAACTCAGTGAAGTTTGTTTAAACGAATTTGTAAATCCGGAAAATTTCCACGGACAACCTGTTGCGCCCGCTAAGGCAGGTGTCATAAAAGTTGAACTATTTTGCTATTACTTTAGAGTACATAAGAGATTGATCTTTGTTATGCATTCTTATGTGAAACTAACAAAGAGTGCTTCCAGATGCTTACTTTAGTTCCATTCTATCTCTAATAATTACAGAGATATGGAACATTTAACGTATCCGAAAAACTTGTGTTACTAATATTCATGTTCGAATTTTGTACAAGTTCAGGGGACATATTCAGGTTGACCGATACGAACTAGCAAATATCTGCAGAAGTGCTTCAATGCTTGGGAGGAATACTGTTTTGCTTCACTGCTATATCTTGATTAGATACGAAGATAGGACATTTCGTACTAATCGTTGAAAATTTTTGCCATCTAATTTTTCTTTCTGTTCCCTCAGCTACCACGAGTTTTGATGGACCGTATGGAAGAAATCGAGATAGCGGTGAATAAGATCCGGCTGTTTTGGTGGACAGATTTGGTGGCGAAATATGTGGACTTGCCCAAAAAATAATGATGTAACAGGACAGTATATATTTTCTCATATTTTTTGTAGAGTTCCATTAAAATTTAGTTGAAGTGAGCTTGAGAATCCCCGAAAGATTTGGAAATTAGTAGCTGAATTGACTTCAACAAAATAATTGGATTTGAAAATGTTGAAAATTTTACTATTGCCCACCGTTTTCCCTGCGGGGCCAAGCGAACCCTGCACCAATTTGCTAATAGGATGAATCTGATGTTCTTAACACCACAAGCCGGTGTATTAAACGCCTGGTAGTTGAAAGAATTGCCATACCGTCCAATGAGGAATTTCTCATCGATTCATGAATGTTAGAAGTCCCGCCGACTTGTGCTAGCATGTACCATGTTGATATGTTGACCAGCTCAACACTTACAGAGAGCACTGTCTCATTTTGGCGCTCACGTATGCAAGTCAAATATCTTTGAATATAAGATTGATTATCAACTTCTGAAAGTTCTGAGTCCTATGAGTTTTGTCAAATTATTCTGTCATATATTATATTTCCGCTCTGATGTAGTACGTGGTTTAACTACCAACTTCGCTTCTCCGTTTGTGACCTGCAATAATGTTTATCGCGTTCCACACGTTATCTTATTGGTTTCTATACTTTTCTTCTCTACAGAACGATGAAGTGCTAGAGATTCTGTAATTCCTTGATTGTTTCCTCTCGTAGTTATCTTCCTCCTTCTTTGACCCTTCCACCATGTTCTCCATGAGTGCTTCTCCCATACTGGGCATATTTCGCATCCTAATCTGAAGCCCGCGTAATATATCTTACTTGCCAATAAGTTAGCTGACGGTGGTTTACGATCGTCTCACTATGCAGTGAGTTGACGCATTTAAAGGTTTGACACAATTATGTTAAACCGTCCAAAGCTATTGCCCATGTAACACATGGCCCACCGCGACTGAACGGTTTCCTGCGGGTTTCGGTGGGCCATGAGAAAAATCATCGAAACAAGCATCCCATGAAAGAATTCTTCTAAAAGTAAACTTCAATGAACAACACCTCGAAATATGCTTTCATCTTTTTACCAAAATATACGACGTTTGTTTAAATTGCATCGTAAAGTCAGACATCTTTATTCGCCAATTTTCGGAGCTCGCTGAGGTAAGGTTTGTGTTCGTTGGACGGTTATGCTGTTCTACGGAAGTACATGAGAAGTTATCCTCCGTTCTTAATTCTCATATTTAATTCACGAAGCGTGCTTTCTAAAGATCCTTTATTTATCGTTCTATGTGAACTGAAAACGGAGTAGTTGCATTTCAAAAATTTCCATAAAACGTGTTCTTACGGTTCATGTT
>QNGE01001430.1:97346-161989 GCA_008508345.1 Paragonimus westermani | reverse complement strand
AATGACCTGGCGTAGGGAAATGAAGTCGTTCACGAAGGGGTTGGCCGCCGTGGGTCGTGTTCGTCTCCCGGGCTGGGGTCCTCGCGACTCACAGAGTCGGTGGTTGGAGACTCTAGGTGAGATGGCGGCTAATCGAGCTCAGCGGCGTGAATGTTGTCGTTGTTTGCCCGAGTTTTCTGTGAAGTGAGTGGATTTAATGATGCGGGGCAGTGAAGGCCGTAAGGAAGCTGTCTTGCTGATGTCGCCTTACTCACTTAGGTCCGTTCCCGTCCCCTTCTTTTTTCCTTCTCTCTTATATATGGTTTGCTTTTTCTTCATGATTGTATGGTAGTTAAGCGTTAGTGTGAACCACTGATGTATTGCTGTCTATGATGATGGTGACGTCACTCCTGAGGGCGAACCAACTAGACAGTTTCTCAGAAACGATGGCTTGAATGGGAGAATATGAACAGGGCGCCAATAGTTTTTCGACAAATTTGCTCGCTACACTTCTGCGTTGAAGCGACTGTATGTTAATTGTACACATTGATTGATATAGTCGGATGCACCTTGAACATGTGCTCACGCTCTCAACCACAGCATTCAACTGTCTGTGACTTCCGAGGTAATCCAATCGGGAGATAGCGGACCTAATGATTCCGATAAATCATAGGTGTTGGAAGAACATCCGCAGATTCGAGGCGGATCCGCTCCATTTATTTCCTGTCCGTGTCCTGTGGAACCAGTGAAATCCATCGCCATCTGTTACTAACACTTGTGGCTGTGTCACAAGTGGGGATGCATGGATAATAGAGTACTTTTTACTTACCATTTCTCCTACACATCTCTATCCAAAGCAACAACGTGATCACATAGGGTGTAAGTCATCCCTAGTTACAAGTTTCTCTAGGCGTGATTCTCGAGTCGATTCACCAGACCAGTACAACAAGACGGACTTTTAAGAAACGAGTGATTTGTTGCTTCGACAATAACCCCAGAACTTTCTACAGTTATATTGCCAAAAATTCCTGAAACTAAAGCTGGCGTCCCAATGATCAGTTCATAGTCCTGCTTTTTCCAGAATGGAAACTCATGAAGCTCTAACTGACCTACCACACTGCATTCATGTGTTGTCGATATACGCTCTATAGTCCACATTATTGTTACTCTTGATGCGATTGTCGTGAATGCAGCTCTAGCGATCACTGAGAACAGAAAAGTAACGCTTCTGAGAAGCCACAATCTCTTTTCCTAGATTTTCCGCCACGGAAATGCACACCTGGTCACTTTTAACGCCCTGGTCACATAGTTCACAGCTCATGGTTTTTCACCGAAAACCGAGAGTCAGTCTCACATTTAAAGGTGGGTAGGGCGACCAACCTTGTATCCAAGAGTTTGCTACCCTGTTATCTTACCTATAGGAGTTTATCGTGGTTCCAGTCTATGCTTCACTTTCAAGTCACATACTTTTACGCAATCCTTCATCATCATCGTTATCATCATCACCAAAGACGGCGATACATTAACAGTTCGCGCTGATGCTTATCTGTCAGACAGGAAATAAAAAGCACTACTAAAAACAACTAGTTATGTACTCAAACATTTAACATGAGGGTGCCTGCAAACAGACAGCCGAGCCGTAAATGAAAAGTGTCGTAAGCAAGACAGCTTCTTCACGGCATTCACTCACGTTAAAGTCATCAACTAAGTAACGACAAAAATTATACCACTGAGCCTGATTAGCAGCGATTTTTAGTTAAAGTCCTCACTTATCCACTGTGTGAGTTGCGAAGACCCCAGCCCGGGACACGAATGCGACCGAAGGTAGCTAACCATTTAGTGATTACGTATATTTCCTTACGCCACGTCGCTAGTTGTCTACCCCGCACCTTATGCCAGTCGGTTGTGGCACCAGCAACCTCTGTAATGAGTGGAATGATGTTAACATTGGCTACCCATGCGCCATGAATTTAGTTTTAACAGTAAACTAACAGACCCCTGTTGAGGGTTGTGGCGAAATCTTTGATATCCCATATCCTCATTTTAATGAAATATTCGATCGCGTTAATCATTAATGAACTCCGCCACTTCCAGTCCTTCGAAACTGAATTTGGTCAGTGACTTCAATGAATCGGGGCCTCGTGCAGGTCAGTAATTTCTACCATTGTGCTGTCTAGCTGACAAGTGATCAATCCTCTGGCACATCGCAAGTCGTTTCCACGAATATATATATATATATATATATATATATATATATATCACACTGGAATGATGCTCTTAGTCGCCTTAATTTAAATAGCACCACTGGGCTCTACTTTTTTGTGCAATGAGCTGCGTTCCTGTACTGAAGCAGTAAGTTATCGCGAAACATCCAGTTCAGCAAATGTTTTAGGACTAGTGGAACTTACGGCACTTTTGGGCGTTTTCACCACATTTTCTGCGGCCCTTTTGAACATGGATGCCGAGGCGCTGTTCGCAAGTGACGACGCCCGATGCTGTCAAGCCACTGTTTTACTTCAGCGGACCAAAAATGTGACCCGTGGTCCGTCACCAAGACCTGCGGAATGCCTTCACGACTGAAACATTTAAGAAGTGCTTGCATGGTAAATGCCGTTAAAGGTGAAGTTTTAATAAATACTTCTGACCACCGTGAGTATGAATCAATCAACACCAGAATGTAATATTTACAAAGAAGTGGTCCACAATAGTCTGCGTGCACCCGTTGCCATGGTAGGTAGCTGTACGGCCAAGGTGTCCAATTCTTCGGCCTTGTCTTTATTTTGTGGAGGCAGGAGTGGCAGTTCATTGCAATGCTCTTGATATCCGAGTTTATCTCCGACCACCAACACATCTGTCGAGCCAGGGATTTCATTTTCTCCACGCCCAGGTGACCTTCATGCAAGTCGCCTAATGCCGCCTTTCGTAGCGGTGGTAAAATGACCAATTGATCTCCCCGACATAGCACACCACCAGGTTGTATTGACAACTCCTCTCGGTTCTGGAATAGTACTGGGTCACCGCGGCCATTACCGTGCCATAATAGTTTTTGGTTGTCTTGATCAAGCCCTCTCGGCTTATTGGAATAGCTGGCGAGGCAAGCGAACAAGCTTTAGCAGCTGAAAAACTGGAATACCATGATAAAAAAATCCACCTGAAGAATCTGTTCACCAGGACGATGAATGATGTCATTGTTGTATGCAGCTAGAACTAGACTCCATCGCTGTATCATTGCCGAAAATTTGATTTGGCAATTGATTTTTGTGGGGATCAAATAAATACTGTAGGGCCTAGTGATCTAACACCAAACAAATATTTATGCAACCTCTTGACAGCCCAGTAGACTGCTAACGCCTCCTTTTGTGTTTGTGAATATCCTTGTTCAGCCTTATTCAACAAATGTGATATGCAAATGATCGGATATCCCTCCTTTTCCAACCCAGCACCAATACCAACACTGGATGCATCTGTGATCAGCGTGGTAACTTTAGACGTAGTAAATGGAGCTAACATCGGCCTTTTAATCACAACTTTCATTAATTCTCGCAGAAGAATTTCGTCCTTTTGAGTCCAAGACCATGTTTCTGATGACTGAACTGCAAATAATGGTTGTGCTTTCGTCAAAAAATTGGGGATAAAACGAGAATAGTACTGCAGACATCTCATCATTGATCGCGGCCCATCTTGGTCCCTCGGTGATGTGACGGTAACCAAAGCTTTGTGTCGGTCAGGGTCCGGCCTGTATCCTTTATCATATATGGCACAACCAAGAAAACTCAGCTCTCGCATTTGGAACATGCACTTAGATGGCTTTATGGCAATGTTCTCACCCATGAATCGCTCTAGAATTAAAAGTAACCTCTTATGCTTCTCTGCATTGTCGACGTATATGATTACATCATCTTGATAAGCGCGTACTCCTGGCAAATCGGTAATTACCTTGTCAATCGCAGCCTGGAATATCTCAGCTGGTACGTGTAGTCCAAACGGAAAAAATTGTACTGAAATAATCCCCAAGGGGTGTTAATCGTAGTGATCGCCTTAGAATCATACTCCGATAGAAATTGTAAGTATGCGTTTGTCAGGTCAATTTTAGAAAAAACTGATACCGTGCAGGGCTTCCATAAAATCCTCCGGCTCTTCAGTTGTTGCTGCGCACTTTTTCAGTCTTGGATTCAACGTTAACCTATAGTCATCACATATCCTAGGTGATTTGCCATCTTCTTTCATAACCACAACGATTGGTGTGGCCCATGCTGATGAGTTAACCTGCGAGATTATGCCGTCTTCCTTCAATCTGTTGAGAGCATTATGCACATGTTCTCTCATTCCATAAGGTATTATTCGGCGCTTTAGAAAAACCGGGTCTCCTTGCACCTCCAATTTTGCTGGCTCTACTTTCATTCCTCCTGTAAGTTGTGAACACTGAACAATCAGATTGCGTAACTGGGCCTGATACTCTCCACTCGGGCCATTTTTGTAATTAGCATTAATTGAAAAAGTATAGTTAAGCTGTTTTAAAGTTTTTAATCCCAAGAAACGTAATGAACTTAGCTCATTATCATTACCAACAATCATTACATCAGCTTCACCTAGCAGAGCTAACCGATGACCAGTATCTCCGCGTATTTCCATCGTTGTTGGTCTCAGTTGAGCATCAGGGGCCATGCGATCTACTAGCGGTTTGGAACTAATGGATTCGCTACCTCCTGTGCCCTCAATGAATTCATACCTACATCCTGATTTGAACCTGGAGATGTACAACGGTATCAAAGAAATCAAAGTCTGTCATTGGTCAATCGTATTAGCACATGCAGTCAAACTGTAAGCTAATCGGTGCAGTAGGGAACAGATGAATTGGCGAATAACGGAAGGCACAACGTTGAGACCGTTCGTCCAATCCTGACGTTGGATCTTTAACGCGATATTTAGATTGGCCGTTTGTCATATTTTCTGTTGTGTCGGGGTTTGGATAAGCGGTGACTCGAATAGATTTCCGCTGGATAAAAAATGGCTGATTCTGGTTATTTCGATGATAGGGTGTGTCACCGTTTTGTTACTTTCTAGCAGCTTGGCTTTCTGTAGTACGTATCTCACCGTCTCGTGCTTTATGCTACTTTTGGTAGGTTTAAAGTACCAAGTGCTGCTGCAAGAGTGCAGTGGTTACGTTAAGGTGATGTTTGATAGTAAATTTAAGGAAACTGCATTGATGGTGACATAGAAGGTGCAATACGGGCTCGTGTTCCTAGGTTCAAGGCAGTCTTTTCTAACCCAGATGGTCTTTGTCGAAAGAACCGCGTCTTAATAGAGGCGTATATGGGACGGCTCTGAGATTTGTTACTTCAAACCATGGCTACTTGTAGTCAGCATAGACCCGCTTTCATCTATTTGACCATCGGTGTCTGTCTTCAGTCACATGCATACAGTTGTACCGACAGGTAAGCAATAGTGAGGTTAGGTAGAGTGCCAGTTTAGTACTGGCGCGGACTATTCATGTTCTTTACAGTGGTGATGATAGGTGTGGATGGTTGGACGTGTGCTAAGAATATCAGCCAATCGTCTACCACATTAAGCATAATTTTACGATGTCGCAGCTGACTGGCTAGAGGTTCGCGGTAAGCACGCCGTAAACTGAAGGCAGGTAGGTTAGTTACTGTTGAAAAGGCTCATCTCCTAGACCGGGATTTCCGTGAGGTTAGCTAGACAGCCACCAAACAAACAGTTGTATTTATTTACTACACCTATACATTCCCTTCCATTTGCACCGTAGATCATCATTGGTGTTTCCTTTACCGTGGACTAATCATCCTATCTCATCACTCTCTAAGCGTTCATCATCTAGCGTGCTCCCCAGCCGATAAACACTCCATCCAGACTCATTTGTCTTCTCAGTTCGAGTCGCGTGGTTAAATATATAATTAGCTGATGTGTTCAACAACTCAGAGACAAAACATGCCCGACAGATGAGACATTTGGGGAGGTTGGGAGGGTAGCTACTGATTGGGTTCGGTGTTGCAAATACTGCTGTCGTTCCGGTGGGTAAATACAAACTGCAATTTCAACTAGTGAAAACTGTTATGGAGAAGTCTTGCGAATGTTGCCTTTCAAATTAGGGTGTAGGCATCCTAGCTCAGAATGTTTAAGCCAAGATATGGAATGTTATGTGTAGAATCCCTATCTTACCTTATCTTTGGGCCAAATCCCGTCATTATTCCCAAGGTTGTATACCATTCAAATACGAATGTTACCCATCAACGTGTGTGAAGTCCTCATTTTTCCCCAAGTCCAAGTGGTTTACGTTGCCTGTAAACAGCCACATATAAACCAGCACTCAGCCTGTTCTATGCAACTTTTTCGTGAAAAGCAGCGACTGTCACATCACCAATGAGTTTGTTTATATAACCGGAATTTTTCAATCCGAGTGGAATCTAAATACAGAATATCACATTTGGTTTCGAGAAACCTACAGTAAGATGATCTCCTCTGTTACCTTGGCGCGGCTGTTAGGTATCTGCAATGCATCGATCCGGAAGGCATTGAAGGCTGGGACATTACTCCAATCACGCCACATTTGAGAAAGATGGCTCTCCTACTACTAGCCAGTTACTTCGGCTTGACAGATGGACTGAACATCTTGGGGAACAATTCGACTGACCCTAGCCAGACCATATGAACGACGGGACTCGAATGATCGGTTAATACGTTCTAGATAGTCCTCTGTTCGAAGCAGAAGTGGCCATAGAGTTTCAGTTATTGGAGCGTAACAAGGCTCATGGACTAGATCTTCCCTCCCCTTTTTTCTCCGGGGATTGTAGAGAGAGGTTACAAAGCCTGTTCAGATGGTTCAGGAAACTGAAGATGTACCTCGTGATTGGTGCCTAACAACATTAATGTCTGTTTTCATAAAGACGGCCCGAAGTCTGTGACAACCACGGAGTTAACAGTCTAATGTTTATTTTATTCAGGTTCTTCACTGGCCTTAACTTGCGTCCGCTCACTAAACCCAAGGAAAGCCAGATGCACAAAAAACACGTAGGATTCCGATTCGGTCGAGTACATTGACCATAGTTTCACCCCACGACTTGTCTTCCAGCATCAGGCAAGGGGCAGTTGTAGTCTTTTTATACCTAAGGACCGCTTTCAATCTAGTTGCTCATAACTTACTTTGAAACCGTCTGATTTGTAACTGAGTTCCAGGGAGGCACGTGAATCTGTTGAGATTACTGTATGTTCACTTTGTAATCAATGTGAGAGTTTATAGACAGCTGTCTCAAATGTTCACCACTTCTAGTAGTGTTTGCGAGAGGTGTCAGATGTACTCCTTTCTGTTCAATTTGACCAAGGACGACAATTTGGGAGATGCACTTGAGTAATACAAGGGGCTTGATGTTGAGTTCCTTCCCGTCACTAAGTTGACTGACGTGGAGTACGCGGACGACAGTTTCTTACTTAAGCCCTCTGGCAAAGACATGTAGATTGTACTGGACAAAGTGAATGACCGAAATGGTTCGTATGAAATGCACTGTGCACCTTCAAATGCAAAGGGCTGCTTCAGGATTGGAGCATTCCCACTCATGTTCGTTATTACATGGAGTCTGCTTCATACTTAGGATAGTTTCACATACTCGGGTAGCACAATCTCGTCAGCTTGTAATTATTGTGGATGAATTATTGGCGCCAAATTGCGTTAACTGTGGCGTCGACAAGATACCAGGTTGTCGTCGAAAGGAAGGATATATGATGTTTGTGTGCGTTCCGTTTTGTTCTACGGTTCGGAATCATATCCTGTTTGCGATGAAGACATCAACAGAATCACTGTTTGGTCATTAGTGTCTTCAAAGATTAGTCCACTTTGAGCTTGGTGATGACGTGATCAACGGGACTCTTCAGTGGCGTGTGTTTTTTGACGTGCCTGATTTGTATTTGTTACCCGTATGTGCTGTCCATATGTACTTGTGCTAACAAGTGTCCCCTCGGTGTGGGTAGGATTAGGTCGAAGCGGAGACGTTTGGAGGATAGATGGTGAGGATGACCGTTATACGGCGTTCAATGTTAGCGTTATGTGTGCATTGTGGCTATTCGGCTTTTTTATTCATTATCCACGGATGGCTGTCTATGATGATGGTGATGGTACTGATTTGTCCGTTATCCATGTTTGCTGCGACACACGATCATACTGGTCTGTTTCCAACGGGTGGTGGCTGTTGGGGCGTATTCCCGTAATAGGTAGAGGGCACCTACCAAATTTGCTAATTGGGACGATAGAGGCTTCTGTATCACGATCGCTCCTCGGTGTTGTGCATTGCGGTTCCTTGGGAACATCAGCTGCCACACCGAACAACTGACAGTTCTGGGTACGCTGCGTTAGCATATGAGTATGTGGTCTAAACAGTGATGACTCCTTTTTCCCTATCTCACCTATTGGTCAGTAACGAGCGCATCTACCGACTACGCACTGGTGAGCTGTCGCGTTGCTCTCATATCCAATCCGTTCGATATAAGTCAACTGGCAGTGGTAACGGCAATCGAATGCCAACAACCTATTTTCATTCTCTATTCAAGTCGACAAAGTTTCTTTTTCGTAGGGCAAAACCTGGCACACACCCAATTTGCTCTGCATTTGATTCACAAATGAACATATTTGGCACGCCACGTGTAACGCAAGTTGACGAATGCTCTACATGCTCTCGCTATCCTCGTGGAAATTCTCGTCAAAAGTACTACAAGTTGACGAGATGGGTACCCACGCACGTAAAAGGATCGACTGTATCCACCGGCCTGCCTGCAATAAAAAGAACAGTCAATGCTCTTTCATTGCTGTGATAACACTGTGAAAAGTGTTCGCCGTACAAACCAGCTGTGTCGTTAACTGATTCAGCATGGACTGCACGTTCTCTACGAATGATCTGGGTAAACCTGTTTCGTTGGCGTACTCACTATCAGTCAGTCCACTACCTGATAGAAGTAGCATCGCGAAATCCTCGGAACTTCCAAATGTTCCTTTCACTTAGCCTCGTTTTGTCAGTTTTCTATCCGTTTTTGGTAAATGTCTCTTGCGGTCTATTCCACGTCACTACGTTGCGCTGATCGATGACCCGAGTTACAGTACCTTCTAGTCAAGGTCAGGGAAGTTTTGAATGAGTGGGTGAATGGATGAATAGTTTTTGTGTATATTTGCTTTTCGTATGAGTTAGGTGAACTGTCTGCACTCGTTTAAGTTCGCCTCTTCACATCCGTTTATAACTACCTGAAGCCTTTGGAGAAATCCTGGTCTAAGTTGTGTGGATTATAAATTGGTTTTGTTTATCGTGCTGACTACTGCATATCAGTATGAGTGGTAGTTTTATTCAGCCGCGACTTTTGCTTATATTGACGTTCGGGCTTGAATAGCCGAGAGTTTCTCACCGCTAACTCTCAGTTCTAGTTGCTAATTTTGTTGTCTGTTTGTTTGTCCGTCTGTCTGTTACTCTGCGTCTGTGTTTGTATCTGGTGACCTCTGATCACCCACTGTCGCGTCTGCCTGTATGCGTCTATTTAATGTACCAGTTTTTGTGCACTCCAGAACTCGCGTTCACTTTCAAATGGTCATCACGTTCCATTGCATGGTGCCTTCCTTCTACTCTGTCTGTTTACCTGTCCAGAGTTCTTTGGAATCTATATTCGGCCACCTCGGTGTCAACCCATCCACAACTGGTTCGGCTCACCTAATCGAATCATCCAGACGGAATAAATCTCGTTCCTCGGAGCCTCGTATTGTTAAGGTAGCTCGAAAGAGTTTTGACACTTTGGATGTGGGTAAGGATCGGCGTCACGAACGACATCTGAAAGTTAATCCGGAGTTACTTGCTGTAAGTTTTGTCGTTTGGAGTGTTTTTACCATTGTTGTTATTTGTGCGGATGTGTGAAAATAAATTCAGTGACAGTTGAGCACCATGGACGAGCCCAGTTAATAAAGATGAAAACGAAAGAAAAAAGCAAGACGAGGCTTACCACGGTAATAAAGGAATAGCGGGAAAATATTTCCCGTCAATTTCAAACTGCATGGAGTTCCTGAATTTTGTGTTTTGTTAGAGTTTCCGTCGTTTTTTGTTCTTGTGAGATCAGGTAGGAACAACCTGGACAACAAACATACCAACATTACTGCTGCTGTGTGCTACCGTACCTTTCAATGTCTTCAGCCAGCCCAGCCAAGAAACCGGCTGGAGCCAGCGGAGACCAAATTGAATACCAATTTCTTCATGTTCCTCCAGTAATTCGTGAACTACGCACCATGCTATCTTTCAGATACATCCATTGTGCTATGTGGTGGATAGTGGGCAGGTATGTACAAAACTTGCCAGCACCGTTTAACAACTCTTCCCAAACGGGTGCAATTATTGTTCCAACCCAGGATGCGATGCATCATCACTGCTCGTGTGGTCCTATCACCGCGCATATTATGTTTCGCAAAAATCGACGGCTAAAAGATGACCTGTGAACGTCTCTAACACGGAACCGCCAGGTTTTACAACCATTGAGCGGTACCGCGCACAAAATTGTTCTCTTCCCTTTAACGAAGGACGGGTGTCTCACTTGCACCAAACATGCCTCAGGATAACCAATCCAACCGAGTTTTAACGATACGTAAGATCCCTTCAACAGTATCATCAACTGTTACACAACCCCCGAGGTAAACACAACGTTCGATTAAATCCAGACTATCCAACCCAAGGTGATTTCAAGTAAGGCTCGTGCTAGTCTTTGAAAAGCAGTTTCCACTTGAGTTGTGTAAAGTGCGTGCCACACCGTGATCTCTCGATCACTAAGTAATCTAAGGCACCTTTGGGTTGCCCACGCATCATCACTAAGCTACGTGACATCGTCACTATAACATGTATCTACATTCTCTTTCCTGAGGAACGTTCTACACCACCATTAGTGAACCCAGCCAATGTTTATGTGGGGCATCGTCGATTACAAGGCCAAAGAAAACGAGAGATGCAGGCGGCGAAGAGTGGCAGTAGCTTGGTGTCAACCCTGAAGATAGGTATGAAATGTAGTCACATTTTGTCATGCGATTTATTTTGGTGATGAGTATCTCAAACCCTTTTTGTAATTCTTTGCGGGGGTATGACATATGATCTGAATAACCGAAGAGTTTTAACGCTGAGCTCCAAATGTGAAGCTCCCTCTCTATTCTGATCAGGTTTAGTTGGTCTGATCACGACCAACGTGTGGTCCATTGTTACCTCACGTCAAGCGCCACCCTGGTATGCGGGCCATAACCATGGGTTACACTCGTGAAGCTTAAACTATCAGACCACGATAACTCCATTATGGAATAAGTTGTGCACCAACCGGAACCTCTAACGTTCCGGTTCTACGGTGTTTTAGACTTGTCATTCAGCTTTGTTCGTAGTTTGAACAAATAACTCTTGTTGTCATTTGTGCCATCTTGGACACTCTCATTAGACTGTTCTCTTGTAAGCATTCGATAAAAGCATGCTGGATTAACTACGTTATGAAGGAGCACTTCGATAGAACTCACATTTTAACCGCGAGATAAAGGAAACCATAAACTTTTATCTGTAAGAGTAATACGCCTGATCCTTGCTCCCAAACCAAGTAAGAATGGGATTAAGAGGAGTCACTACGTTACGACCAGAAACCCGGGTGTATCATGACAAAACACTTAGTGGGTGTATATTAACTTGAACGGTGACCTATTCCTAGACCAGAAGTTTGAATGACAGTTAACGAAAGAAGTAGCCAATGTCAATAAGTAGCCGGAAGCTCAGTTAAAGGCTGAACTACTAAAAAGACCAACTCAAGGTCGTTTGGGGGAAACTATGTGCATCCTGATTGACCATACACGTTTGTTTCAGAAGGAAGGCGTTTTTGGGAGAAAAATGGGGACCCCTGACACACTCCGAGTGTGCGATTGTGCACATCGATGAGAATGGATCACACGGCACATTTGACCACCTATCCTCTGTTGTGATCGTTCATTACGCGCGACTCCTTTTTTACCGCTGTGAAGTTTAGAACGTTTGTGCTGATGTTCGAATACATACATACACATACTTGTGATCAAAATGCCACATACACAGAATATGGTTCACGAACTTGTCCTCAAAACTGACATGCGCAACCCGTGAAGAGCATGGATTTTAGCGTACGATTGTGGGAAGCTTGGGGGAAAATTCAAGTCACTTACTTAGGTCCAGAACAAATTTTTTTTCGAAGAACACAGTCGGTTTGTTTGGCATATCATAGTTACTCGAATTTATGAGTGCCCATGTTAACAACTGTTGAAGTCAGCAAACTGATAGTCAACGCCCGAGGATCATTTGTTGCCCTCACCACTTATGATGTGGTGTCCGTCTTTCAGCGGTACACAACGCTGCAGTACACATGCCCCTTCTCTGTGACTGTAAATTGAACATGTTCCGGTGAGGATTTTGTTCTAAGACTATCTTCTTCGGTAGCGTGCTTCTTGATGTCGTCTGCACGCGGTAAGGACACCTCACGTACAACGACCTAGCACACCTTTGTGTCATACACGTGAACGAGTTTGTTGATCTCTTCACTTCACTCGGACACATTTTCCAAGTGCCAACTTTCGCCTTTCGATGGACCATCTCGGTGGGGTGACCAGCAGCCATCAGGTGGTTTGTGTGTATGCCATAGTTGTGAGTGATAAAGACTTTGATGTTGAGGTTTACTTCAGTAAGAGATTATGAGTTTCCAGGATTTAGTGCAACTGGTGATGCTCGCCTATGATCTGATGTTCTGCCAGAAGCGACGCAAAATTCATCTTGTGACATTATGTGCCTTTCAACGTCCTGTCGTTGTTTCTGTTTGTTGTCACATCTGCGGCCAAATACCATTTATTGAATATAGGTGGTGTTCCACATTTTCGCGGAGGTATAATATGATGGTAGTACTTTGAAGTGCAAACTCCAGACTGCTGTTAGTGTCCATTCAAATAACCGAGTCCTTCGTTAGATGATATACAGCCTCGTTGTTCGGGCTTAGTTTTAATCGCCTGAGGTTGTTTTTTTTGAGGAGCATAATTTGAATTTTTCTGTCGTTGATATGTCCCGCGTAAACTTGGTCGAATCAACTGAAGTTAGTACCGCACTGTATACACTCCGAGAAGGGAATTTCAAACTCTTTACTTTCTCACATCTTCAGACAATGGGGGTAATTAACCAAGTTTGCTCGAGTCACAAAATAGTACTTCCATTCATGAACCTCGCGAAAAAGAAATTCGTGAACTGTCGCAGTCGGTACTAGTTGAGAAAAAAATCTATTGGTCCAGTCTTGTGGTTAAATTAAGGATAAAGACGGCTAAGTGTATGGTGATGTCAAGTTAAACATGAAATAGCAAAGGAATAGTCAGGCCAGGTGCGTGCAAACAAATCATTGTACTCGGATCTAGTGGATGTAGGAATACATTTGAAGAGATCTGAATAAAGAAGATCCGTTGTTTTGACAAAAATTTTTGCTGAAATTTTTCCGCGCACGGTGAAATGAAACATGAAACTCAACAGATTGTTTATGTGGCGATATCTCTACAACGTGATAGTTGTTTCAGTGATCTGGTAAAAGTACGAAGTCGTTTGATGAAAAACCAGAAAAAATAACTGATTGAGGAGCACACAGATTGACCGATTGATGTTGATTAGAGGGAGGTTTCAAGCACTTTACACAAAGCGAGAGTTTTTGGATTTTGAGTAAAAATATCAGCAACAGAAAGTGACCATATCATCTTACCTAAAGAGGGCAGCAAAGGTGGACGTTTGTTATGTACATCACGGGACGGATATGAACAAGGAAGTTTTTCGAATTGATTACTTTTCGTAGGCGAAAATAAAACGGCGATACGTCCGCAAGTGTTAAGATACGACCTGCAAGATTGTAAGACTTTATAACTCCGATGAATTGTCCACCAGCGCGGGCGGAGTGAAACGAGTCGAGTGTTTGATACCTAACACTTTCTCATCTGCATATTTGACTGGGAATGTGTAATTATAAACTGAGGTAGATGTGATATAAAGTGGAAACAGACAGAGAAAGTTGATCACACCTTGTAGAACACTAGAACGAGTGGTAGGTGACGATAAATCTAGAACACGAAATTGAACAACCTGGATTCGCGTATAGGCTCGGTGATCTAAAGTTGAATGCCACTTTCTTTAAAAGTGAAATAATTTTTCTGTCTTTGCATTGTTCGATGTCAGCTGACTGTTGAGCTGATCCTCAAGACGACTGTGTCGTCATAGGCTCTAAAAACCGTTCCATTCGTCGTATATGATGTGTATGTCTTTATCACTGTACTGAATTGAGCTTTTATTTGAGAAGTCAGAAATGAAAAACCCATTCTGACGCGTGGATATAATTCCTTGTGCCCATATGCAATTTTGCAGTCGGCTCACTTGAATGACGTAACTGCCATTCACAAAGTTGCTTAGGTATTTTAACTGCCAGAATAGTGCTCCGTCGGGTGTTCCGTTCAAATGGAAGCCCGCTAATTTCTCCCTCTCGATTTTTTTTCTATCCGTTTCTAGCAACAAATGACCCTGATCGAACTGAAGTTTTTCCAGGCCATTAAACCTGAGGTAAGTTAATTGGGATGTCTTTTGATCAACGCGTAATCTGTACGGTCCATCTCAGAAAACTCTATTCCTTACAGCTTCATCATCACTCGTTAATTCTTGTTATTCCGCTTCAACAAGTGAGCAACGTGATCTGATTCTATTAGCTCCAGCGGCTTAAAGTGTTCTCGTTCAGACGACGTTAGATGGATCACTTAGCAATCCTCAAACCCAAATGACCAGACAGATTCACATCGGTGACGGCCTGTCTTTCTTCTGTATAGTCAGAAATCTGATGGTGTTTGGTGATTTAGGTACATAGTTCAGTTGTAGCGTTGTTGTCCATTCGATGGCATTCCACTCTTGAAAGACACTTAGGTAAGATATCGTCTTTTTTCGTCTTACACTGTCGACAGCGACAAGCAGGCGATCAATGGGATTGAATAAAGACGTCTTGTTGCCCAGGAATTGAGCTCTGTTCATCTAGCAACAGTAGTATGGATTCTGAGAACAGGAAACGAGGACGTTATAAAATTTGGTTAATGGCGTGCATTGGTAAATAGTCTGTTAAATTCTTCCCGTCCACTTTGATTTGTTTGGGGATGGTTCCACTGAATGGATTTTGAAAATAGTCACGATGTTGCAGGTAACCACGACGCCCAGAGCAGATGCACGCAATGTTCTTAGAAAAAATAGAAGATGACGGTGGAAGAGAGTTTTAAGTAAAGTGCTTTCAGGGTCAAGTGTGAAAGTAACGTCAGGCTTCCTCAATTTGTGTGGACGAGTTTGTTGTTGTTTTTCCAACAGTGGTTTTGTATCTGGTCTGTCAGTACTTTTGATGTGAGGCTCAGAAAGAGACTTCGCAGTTGCAACCTCTTGTTGGACAGCGTCTGTGTACAATTCTGGTATCACAACAAGTTCGAGTGGATTTGAGCTTTGGGCCTCAGCAGAGGATTCCGAACGAATATTATCATAGTGGTAGACATTATTAGGGAGCGAGCGTACAAATTTCCCCTTCCCACCTAGGTGACAAGTGGTCATCGTCTCTTCTTTTCCGTTTGGGAGGTGGACGTGAGCATACCGTGGATTGTACTCGATTAACTTGACCCCATCAACTAAGGGGTCGTACTTTGGGTATCTTACATGACGTCGCATTTAGACCGGTCACGGAGAGGTGAGCCAGCTCGGTAAAGAGAGGCCTGAGGTTGATTTTCTGTTATAGGGAAATAGCCTTTCGTAGTTGTACACAAGAGAGACTGTATGGAGTGTAAAACACATAGCAGTACAAATTCACAATGACTGCATGACACGCCTTTTGATCTCGCTGCATGCATTATCGATCACTACAGCGTACCGGTCAGCTTCCCGACCTACTTGGAGATTGTAAACCATGGTTCGACTGGTGGCAATACCTTTACTGTGCAAAAACCTTTCAGTTCCTCAGTAGTCGGTCGGAAATGGGTTCTTAGCAAATAATGCCTTCACTTCTTGATAGTTTCGACCATAGTGTAGGCTTCCTTTCTCGATGGGGAAATGAAGTCGTTTGCTCGCTGACAACTTTCTGGACACAGACGCCACGGGTCTGCCATTCTTCATTAGGGTAGCAACGATAGTAGTGTCCGAAGCCTCAGTCTCCACGACTAAAGGTGATTGATGGTCAACAGTGGTAACCTCCGCCTTCTCTAGGTCGTCTTTGGACGATTCAAATGATACGCTGACATCATGCGGTAGAGCGAATGTACAATTTTCGACCAGTGGATTAACGTTGTCAGAAAAGTGGGAGATCCACGGATAAGGGTATGCGAATTAGCCCACAACACGTTGTGATTTGATGTCTTGTGGTAACGGTAAATCATCGAGCAACTGTAGTCTTTCTGGATCCGGCTTGATTGATCGGTGGCGATAAGAGGTCGTCTTATTTCACTCTTACGTTGTCAACAGCGACAAGCGAGCGATCAGTTGTGATTGAATGTAGATGTCTTGTTGCCCAAGAATTGGACTCTATTCATCTAGCAACAGGGGTCTGGGTGTTGAGAAGAGGAAACAAAAACGTAATAAAGCAGTCAGTTAATCATGGGTATTGGTATGTATTCTCTTACACACACCTCTGGTTTTTGGTTGTTTTCTGATCATACTTCTTACACTGTGGTGTTCTGGATAGCCGTTCTCATGGAGAATTTATTCCTTTAAAATGAGACTGCGTGTTATCTGCGCACATTTTTGTGGGCTCTGTCAACCAGACCACACATGCGATTCCTCTTGTATCCCGAATGGACGAAACTTTGCAAGATTGCGCGCTGACCTTTGCAGGTATTCTTTTGGTGCACATTGTTCTCCCATTGGTTTTTGCAGGTGAATATCCAAGAAGTGGATGTGGCATTCGACTTCTTTCTCATAGGTGAAGCTTGTACACTAGTGAATGTGACTGAACTAATAGGCTGTTGTGCACTTGATCTTTGAAATGGTGCCGATAAATGTATAGAAGCTAGTGGCCAGCTTACTTGACGGCGGATTTAAGTGCAGTACTTGCTCATAAAGACATCGTCTAATAAGTGTTCGAGTCAGGATCCCATCGCTATGCCGCTTAGCCATAACGTACGGGTTGAGTGGCAGCTATCTACCAAAGATGCATACGAACGGAAGCTCTCTGAATCACCGTACTGGTATCCGAATAAACAGTATAGTCCAAGACACGGATAAAATGGTTATAGTTGATGTTGGGTTCTTTTTCAGGACGGTGTAGTAGATGTTCAACTCGTAACAACAGTGGATTGCTCTGTTTATTTTGGGTGGATGGACCCTCAACCGATATTCTGCTTTGAACTTGATTCTATACTGTTCCATCGAAATGAAATATAACCTCCTTCCAGTCATCATCATGTGGTTTTTATTGCTGTTCATCTGTCACTGTCTTTTAAGTACCTTATAGACGCAGTCATGTGGACACAAATAGCAGCTGATAACGTACGATTGCTTGCAAAACACTTCGTGCTCAAGAAGGCCTTTGTTGTAATTTGTTGAAAAATAACTGCTGCTGTTATTCACAAGCAGAAGTAGTTCCAACACATCGTTTCTTTCGATGCGTGGTCTTTTCCATGTTATCTTTGTAGGCACAAACTTGTCATTTTGCTCGATCACCTTCACTAATGGTCTTCAGGTGTGTATCTTTAATGGATGCACTATTGAAATAGCTATGTCACATTAGCCTGAATTTGCGAGTGGATGTGTCCACTTGTTACAGCAGACCAAAACAAAATCTGTAACTGGCCTCGCAGTTTACTACCTGACTGAAGGTTATTCCAACTTCACGTAACAGCGCAAAACCCGCATACGACTTTACATGCGGCATAGCAGCACTCGCTGCTTTGACATAATCTTTGTTATATGCCTTGTCGTGAGTGAGAGTGGAGTATACACGTTTCTTGACTTACCCGCATGTAAAGCTGAGTCATCCAAGTCATCCTCGTTGGACAACCGTAGTACTGCTACGTACTCGTAGTTTATAGTTGGCTTTTCACCTTTTACAACCCAGATGTGTGATATCACGTGACAGTGCTGGCCATATGCGGGAGGGATGTTAAGTTTGCCGGAATTGCTCAAAAGCAGTCGGGGATATTCTATTTGTCAAGCTTTCATTTTCTGTCGTAAGCGAATCCGACTGAACATAAGCACAAATGATGAACATGAATAACCTTTTTCAATTTGTATCGCATTCCAAATATCAAGGATCAAGGAAAACATTGGTAAACGAGCTTTCAGGCAAGTATTGCACGTCACCACTTAACGCATTGCAAATCTGCACGGAAAAACTTCTCCAGAGATTTCGAACATAGTGACCTTGGGGCTGTGTGAGCACGTGAAGATAAACTCAAATCCTACTTATCTATATTTCAATAACGGTTTGAGATATTAGGATTCTGTTGACAGAATCGTGTTCTTCGGAACTTCGGCACTGTTACCGAAGACCATTTTTGGTTGTCTTGTTAAATATTCGTGGGCATTCGATTCTACTGATATAGTTGCCGTGAAAGAGCATATCCGATAATCGTGCTAACCTCATTCTGATTTTGTTCAAACGCAATTCAGAAGGTGTAGGCGTCTGTAGACCCGTTTTAAGTCATCACTTATATTTACCGTGTTTGCCCACTATCATAAACCTTTCGTTTTTACCGCTGATGACATCCTAAAGAGAAGGTGAATGTTGCGATGACATCGACCCGTTTCCAGGTGACAGATATGATTTAGATCATTCGAACAAAGTCGTTGCAGCCTGGCTCGAAGGTAGCGGAAGCCTCTCTATCCTGGTTAACGATATCGGCACTCCTGTATAGAACTTGCTTTACCTCCCAGAAATGCAAATTACTAATTAAAGATTAACAGGGTCCCGCGTCCTCTCCCACCAAGGATGAGGGCATATTGGAACTAGTATCCTTCTGGGTAGTTGCATGGATCGATGATGTAGGTTTTGATGAAACGATCACCGTTCTTCGACCTGCGTTACCTATGGCAACGAAAATAGATGTAAGTCTTCCTACAGAATGATAGCTGTTTTCTGCACTCTTGCACACCTTCATGTTGTACCGTTGCATACTTAATCTCTTCGAGTGGAAGACGTTTGCCGGTTGCTAATCTTTGACGATCGCTGCTTGCGTACGACTGTCAGTATATGGTATGACTCCCACACGAACAATGAGACTGTCAACCGACGGACCTATACGGGTGGCAATCTGGACATCCATGTATCTAACATGATCTCTTGTTTTTCCGTTTCGTTGACCGGATCATACGCCTCATTTCACCTTAGAAACCGGTTCGTCGAATTTTGTTTCCAGGGTCCGGGATCGGTTGAAAGAAGTAACGTGGTAGCTGGGCCATAACTAGCATCCATTATACTTCACCGACTCACTACAGCTCGGGAGGTAAACATTAGGGAAGAACAGGCAGGGTTTCGCCCCGGGCGGGGATGTATAGATCACATCTTCACCCTTCGTCAAATTCTGGAGCAGCGCCATGTATATCGCCGGCCAACAATTGTTTTATTCTTCGAATGTGAAGGTGCGTTCGATTCGGTGGATCGATCTACACTTTTGGAGTCGCTCAAACGCAGAGGTGTGCCGACTAAGTACGTGAACATACTGTCGGCACTCTATTCCCATACATCAGCTCAGATTAGGGTACACGCTGAGCTGTCTGACAGTTTGAGAACCATGAGCGACGTACGTCATATTCGAACTAATGGAGGATTGTCTCCGGCACTCACAAGATGCCGGCGTGGACCTCCTACCTGATGAAAGGGTGACTGATCTTGATTATGCTGACTACAAGGTGTTGCTATTTGACAACTTTCAAGCAGCACAAGCAATGCTAGACGCTATTTCGCGTTCTGCCAAATACTTCGGAATGCGCTTTTCAGCCTCAGAATGCGAAGTGTTTCTGCAGAATTACTGTGACCACGTAGATTTGATGTTAGATAATGTTTTGATGGAGGTTGTTGACCGGTTTGTATACCTGGGAAGCTGCATCAGCGTCGGTGGCGGAGGTGTAGGGAATAAAATAGAAGCGCGCATCACTAAGGCTAGGACGGTATCGGCTAATCTGGGGCATCTGTGACAACCGAGAGGTATTTCTTTGAAGCTTAAAGGTCACGTATATAAGACGACGGTGAAGGCTGTGTTACTTCACGGCACCGAAACCTAGCCACCCAGGCAGGGTAGAAGACGTGAACCGTCTTCAAGTATTTGATCACCGCTGTCTGCGTTCAGTCGCTCGTATCGGGTGGCACCAGCTTGTAAGTAACGAAGAGGTTAGAAAGTGGGTGTTTGGTGGTGATTGTCAAACGAGTTGTTTTGTTCAATCTCTACGTTTGCACAGGCTTAGATGGTTAGTTCATGTGTTAATGATGCCAGGTTGTCGTGTTCCACACCGAGCACTGTTCGCTGACACTGCGACTGACTAGTGTGAGGCGCGAGGTGGTCAGATAATGACCTGGCGTAGGGAAATGAAGTCGTTCACGAAGGGGTTGGCCGCCGTGGGTCGTGTTCGTCTCCCGGGCTGGGGTCCTCGCGACTCACAGAGTCGGTGGTTGGAGGCTCTAGGTGAGATGGCGGCTAATCGAGTTCAGTGGCGTGAATGTTGTCGTTGTTTGCCCGAGTTTTCTGTGAAGTGAGTGGATTTAATGATGCGGGGCAGTGAAGGCCGTAAGGAAGATGTCTTGCTGATGACGCCGTAATCTCAGTTGCAGCCCGGTTGTTTGTTTGCAAGTTGTAGGTGCCTTGATGTTGAATGTTTGAATATAGACGTGGTTATTTACGGTAGTTAGGTCCCTTCCCGCGACCTTCTTTCTTCCTTCTCTCTTATATAGGGTTTGCATTTTCTTCATTTTTGTGTGGCAGTTGAGCATTAGTGTGAACCACTAATGTAATGTCTATGACGATGATGACCTCCGTCGAGTTTGAACGTCTTCCCGGTTTGAGACCCTGTTGCAAAATAACAAGCATTTGCGTTGGCGTGAGAACTTAATTTCCCGTTGATTATACCTACCTAGTTTTTTCTTCACTCGTTCTGTGTACCGTCTCGTCTTCTGTACCAGTCTTTGTGTTAAGTGTAACATGTAGTGAAAATTGACTGTACTTGACCCCACGGCTGGTCATTGAATGGTCAGCATAGTTACCTTGGTGTTGTCCCTCAATCCAATGCAAAACCCAAATATGCTGCACTCCGTGGCGTATGCCGCCGTATGTACCATGTACAGGTGGCTGACTCCAGTGTCATACCAAACACTGATGGATGAAGATAACGTGATAGAAATCACTGAGAGTGACTCAGTTTGAGCACTAGCCTAGGGGTTGCAGCTCGAACGCCATAGAATACAATTTGCCACAATATCCGGCAGTGTCCACAACCATAAGTACCTGTTGGCTTTTGAACTGTAGTCAGAAAAGCCCTACCAAGCAAACCTTGATCTCAGTGCTTTCATGCTCTCTACCTTAATAACTAACCGGGCGAGGAAGTCGTCTTTAAGGTTAGACACACGATCTATGAATTAGGCTTCATCTCTTCTCTTTCTGCACGGTAGTTAACCATCTGTTTTTACTGCTTAGTGTGTTATCTTAGATGATGATCGCATTGAATGGCCGACGAAGCCGTGCACTGAGTTTTGTCACATTTTGCGGAATGTGCCGCTGACCGATTTTTGTCAACAAAACACAGCGCGTACCAGCAGCACCGCCGACCACTACCCAATCACAGTCTTCTACATTGGTTATCCTGATTACTTCTGTTCTATAGGTCTGAACAATTTAGTAGCATCAAACCGATTTGTGACCGGGTATGCTGCATAGCAGAAAACTACTTATGGTGTGAAGGCCTAAAGCTGATCTAACCTGACTCGCAGGATCCACAAACGTAACTCGATCGGACTGTTGAAGACGACATCTGGGACGGTGGGATTTCGCTAGCCCCTGAAGGTTATGTTTTTGGCCTATACGTCGCGTCGGTGTTTGGTGTTATCTGATTTGCCAATCATTGGTGGGTTGAGATGTCCTTATTGGTCTTAGCTTTGTTGAAGAAAGTTGACACTTTTCCGAGTGCTATAGCACAAACTCATGTGACGGCTCACCCTGTTTGACATTCGTCGCAGTGTGTCCGCTATTCATGACTGTTTTCTACCACGATATTCCAGCTTGTTTAGTCGGATGGTATCCTTATCAAACGGAGACCAGAGTTCTGGTTTGGGACGCTCTTCAATTACCCACTACATAAGGTTGTTTCTCGTTGTCTGTTCTCAGAGGTGCGTTCCACAACTATTGTTCGTTCCACTCTCATATTACTCAATAGGACATTAATGCAAACCGGTGGTCCTTGTGCCACTAGCCGAAGCTCTTGAACACTCGACGTTGCTTGAATTGCTTTAGCAAATGAAATCAGCAACGCTGTGTCGCTGTCTATGCTGCGATAAGTCTCAGCATACTTTCAAAAACGAACGATACAATGCGTGAGCTATCGCGCGGCATTTAATGTGCATATACTGCTGTATGACCCTCTTCAGGTTCCCGCTAATGTCTACTCTAGAGGAATCAATATTAATAATTGTTGATTTTCCACTGTAATCATTTTCACTATCCGATTGCGTGTTCGATATGGTCAGATAACGTACAGTTCACCTTGCCTTCGTAATGTCGCTTCCCTCGTCCAAGGATGCTGCCTTGACCCTAGCCGTTTCTCCTGACCTGACTGGTAGCGTGTTCGATCACACCCATCAACGCACATCGCCGTTCGGTCGTCAGGTTGTTTTATTGCTGGTTTGCTTGGATTTATGTCTGTTGAAGTCAGTCGTCAGATTTAGCTACGATTACGTACTTTGTCGTCACGACATGGTTACTGAGTTGAAGGTCATCTCTACGGAGATGCCAAGCTGTGTTTTCTGCGAGATGTCAAAGCGATCGTTATGGTAAGACTGACGTCCATCTGACGCACTTAATTGAAACAGATTATTACCTTTTTATTATCCTAGCAGTAATGAAATCAGCTTATTGCTAGACGGTCAGCATTTTATTGTATTGAGATTCAGCTCTGACCGTATGAATTTAACAGCCCGTTTGGGTACTCGTTGTGATGTAAAGAAACCTGCTATGGCGCTAATCTTGTAACGTAGCGTTACTAACTTCATTTGTCGAATGTTTTCGCTGAAATGGAACGCCTCGCGAGTTAGGTGATCGTTTTGAGTTTTTTCCCTGAAGTAGGCCGCGGCTATCCAGAATGGATCGTTGTTGCGTCCGATGTTGTACTAACGTCGGCTGGCAAACTTACTCCTGAGGGTTTTATCATTGGCCTCCTGCATAACCGCTGCACATAGTTCGATAAGACACGTGGCAGCAAACAAAATTTGATGTTTAAATTGAAATAACCACATTCTTATGCGTCTGAACGGATCTCAATCATGACTTGAAGGTGTTGAGTAAAACTTTGTTCAGCGGCGGGTATTTGGAATGCCATATTTACGCCACCACCACCAGAACACCAGGTACCGTTGGCAGGGGGTTTTGGCACCCATAATTCAACATTGTGGCACCACTGTCCTACAAAGTGTAGTCACATCATCCGATTCGGCTTGGCAGAATCAAAGTCCACTCGTTTGTGCTTAGTTCGCACTGTGAACTGTACTCCCTGTCACGTTTTCTGATGTATGTGTTAATCTTAATGAACCTGATCAGCTCGTCTTCGATCATGCTGAGTGTTCTGTGCGTTTATTACGCGTTCGTTGAGAATTCACTTAATACACCCGTCGGTCGTGAATTGAGTTAAAGTCTTTTTTCTTTCGTGGAAAAACCAACGCACATAACTTTTATTACAATAAAGTTGCGATTTGTGTGTGTGTGTGTATGGATGTGTAAGTGTACACTGATACTGTTTGCTTATCCATTCGCGTATGCTCGCGTGTTTGTCTCATTTTCATTCGCTATACAGGATCGAATCCTCGGATAACCGGTTTCGTTTGCGTGAGCTTGCATGATTATGGATTTCGATACCTAACCAGTTTTCACATACGTACGCGTGTTTCAGCACACTCATAGTCTTCTACGGTAGCGCCCTTTTGGTACATAGCCGCTCCCCCGAAGTACTATGCAATCTTAATTCACCTCTGTTATTCCTTGACCAAACTAGACTTTCTAAACCATCCATCTGAAAAAATTACCGCTTACTAGGAGTTTATCCCCATTGATTCCTTTAACAATAGCAATACTCTGAAGTTCCCATTTTTGAATTCATTACAAGTTGTCAGAATTGAAATATTGCGAAAATCGCATTCTTTTTGATTGAATCTATTCTCATTTTGAAAAATTAGGGCGCATGGCAGTTGACAAAACATCGGGGTTTTCACACATAAATCGAGGCCAAATTTGTTACAGTGGAATGGACAGTTCCTAATTGAAATCGTCTTTCTGAATAAGTAAAATCCATATTCAATTTCAAACTGTCATCCATATGTCCAAATATTTTGACCAGTATGAAAAAAACGTGCTCTTAAACAAAATGTAAACAGGGGCAGTTGGCGAACGTACACAGCTCCTGCTTTCTTTTTGTCAAATGTTTATGTACGGGCGCTTGTCTTCCGTTATTGATCACCCGGATGACCTTCATTGAGTACAATCGATTCCTCTCATTATCGATATTCATACGTCCTCATCATGACGATGGAGAGTGAACAGTTGAACAACTCTGACTCAGTAGATTTCGTCGCGCTCATACTTCCTACTTTACTCATGGAATTGGCAAAATAGAACGTCACCTTATTCGTGGTTTCTTTGACAACCAACGTGGATAAGTGGCTTAGATTATTCGGGCTGTACCCCAGCGGTCAACATATGTGCCCATCCATCTTGACCACCAGTGTACCTTCTGGAGCAAGCGAATGGAAGATGCCCCCTAGTAAATCTTCGTACGAAATTTTGAAAGTGGGAAAGTTGTCAATTTTCGAACGAATATTTTCAGTTGGGAAAATTAAAGTTACTATGTGCATATATGAAAAATTTAGGGCTTGCAATGAATTGCGCGATGGTAAAACTTGATAACAACTCTCTCCCCGCAGCGCAGACATCGGGAAATGTTGATTTATGTGACTCACCAATCACTGATCGAAAACCTCTTGATTTTCCACAAGATCATAGCCAATGAAGCCGGTGAAATCGATAAACTCCGGAAGTGACAAAGTCAAGAGTGTGGAAAACATACAGAAATCTTACTCTGAAGTCTCATCCAATTGTTGGTCTTCCCACTCTATGATGCCGGGTGTTGTGAACGTTCAGCTGACCCATGAAATATATGACTCAACCGTCATATTGTGCAGCGTGGCTAGCTGACCAATTGGTGGTGTGTCCCAAGAGTTCCAAAATACACGCCATCGAACGGCCGCATTACCCACATGATCATCTTGCTTAATTTGAGCTTAGTGTTGGAGACAATGATGATCACCAAGGACAGCAGTGTTTTGACAACTCCCTTGCGAACGGGCCACGTTTCCGAACTATAGAGCAAAACAGGACGCATACAAGCATTATTTACTCTTCCTTTTAACGTCAATCGGGTATCTTCTCGACGCCTTAAGATGACGCAGGCAACGCGCTACCTTGCTGTTCTTGTTGGTATCTCAGCGACAATACTACGAGCTGATAAGATCCTGCCACCCAAATATGTCAAACTATCCCCGATATGAAACAGACTCCATGCAGTAATGAACATAGGAGTGAAAGTGTACCAATTTTGAAGCAGCACTTTGCATATGAAGGTACACAGCGCATTCCATGCATATCATTTCGATCATTCACCTTGTTTAGGTTGGCTGCATTTTTTCGGCAGAAAATGTAAACAAGTCAACATCGTCCATACAATCCACCTTGGTCAACCTAGTGCTGTGAAGAATCTGAACAGCAAGCTCACCGGGTTTCTCAGACACGCCTTCCAGTGTGCTTTTCATGTCGGGTTCGAGCCAGCTAACGAATGCTAATTGCTCCTGTCCATATTTTTGTCCAGGCGTGTATGAGACATCTGAGTGCATATCCTTGGTTAGGAACTCTTCGTGCTCTGTTTGCGTGTAGTGAATTAGACCTGAGGGCACTTTTTGGATTAGGCTCTGAGTTTGGAAATCTCGAGGTCACATCTTGTTCAAGCAAGGTGCTTCCAACTTCTTAGCGGGGATCCACATGCTGGTGAACAGTAATTGTCTACGTAACATAACTCATAGTTAAGGGCGCCCGTGTTTTACATCACTGTTCCACTTTATCTTCATGTTGCATTCACTAATGGTTGTGCTTCCCACCACTTGTTGTCCTGATATTGACGTCCGCTACACGTGAATGGTGGTAGAGTTTACTACGTGTTTTTGTATTTCTTTCATTCGCATCGTTTGCCTTACAAGCCAACAAAACGTACATTACTATTTACAGGCTTCACATTGCAGAGGCTACGCTTCTGAGATAGTTCACAGTTATTCCAATACTGACTGTACATTCTTACCCCGGTTCAGTCGATTGGCCTATAGTTCTCTATATTTCTTTGTCTGTCTTGATTTCTTTTCCAGGAATTTATCAGTCTGAAATGGAACGGTAAAGAAAAGTTGAAATACGCTCCCAACATTGTAGCTTCCACTCGCTGGTTCAATCAGGTATGAGGATTTTCCTTATATATCACCAACCTGATTGTTTTCTTTTCTGTTTTTCTTCTGAACACATGCCTACACCATTGCTTTGTCTTGGTGTTGGTATGTTCGCCGAGCTTGGCATTTAGGTTGCAAACGTTTCATCACCAAGCGAGGTGACATCAGTGCGTGAGTGTTTCAGCGTATAGTTTTGAATGGGGCGTTTGGTGAAGTCAGATCGATGCCTGCTCTTATATAGCAGGGTGGGTTGACCCACTGGTCTGAATTCTGGTTGGTCACTTTCCGTCGTGTTTGACCTTTGACCCGACCTACCATTGGTTGATTTGGTCGCACATGAACTTTGACCCGATGTCCTTCGTGTGGTCGTTTCTGACACGGTTTTGATGTATGGTAATGCAATTCGTTTTGTTGGTGGCTCAGTAGTGTTGGGCTCTCTGTTTTTCCATAATGGACTTCGTCTGATGATATTTCGTGGGTATCCGTTGCGAAGACATACTCCGTATAGGTAGTTTTCTTCCTTTCTCCGCAAGACTACTGAGAACACTCGATATCAGGCTAGCGCACAAGCCAACAGCAACATTACGAAAGATACTATGAAAACCAAAAGAACAATCCATACCCGCCGGAAGAAGAAACTTTATTCACAAAATCCAATGCAATGACTGTAGACAACACTGCGTCGGCCAAACCGGACGAAAATTATCAACACGAATACATGAACACGTACTGGCCATCAAGTGGGACGATCAATTTTCCCTGACCTCCTCCCACGAGGATCAAACTGGACACGCCTTCAACTTAAACACCGCAGAAATCCTTACTCAGGCAAATACCAAACATGCAAGAGAATTTCTCGAAGGTTGGTGCTCATCAACCGGTCCGATAAACAAACACATCGAGTAGACAAAATCTATGAACCAATGCGAATCAAGGAGTTGAAAAGACTTAAACACCAAGCCCCGGTAAGCCCAAACATAGCAACTTGAACTGATCAGACCAAAGTCGAAACAGGACAACGGATAACCAATCAGATGGAATTCCAAAACGAAGAGACGACACAGCCAGTCAATTCAAAACCAATCCGATTCGAGATCAAAATGCGGTATCGACAGGGAGCAGCCAATCATACTCCAGTTCAGGGACTCCATGGAACAACCAATCGGACATCAGGTCAAAGTTCAAGTGCGATCAAATCAACCAATGGTGGGTCGGGTCAAAGGTCAAGCACGACGGAACGTGACCAACCAGAATTCAGACCAGTGGGTCAACCCACCCTGCTATATAAGAGCAGGCATCGATCTGACTTCACCAAACGCCCCATTCAAAACTATACGCTGAAACACTCACGCACTGATGTCACCTCGCTTGGTGATGAAACGTTTGCAACCCAAATGCCGAGCTTGACGAACATATCAATACAAAAACCATCAACCCGAGCTACGAACACCACCACCACTGTTCCCAACCATTGCCTTGTCTTAATCAATAATGCTCCGATAGTAGATATATCATTGATTTCTAATTCGAAACGCTTACTCGGTAATGTTTATGGGTTGTTTTATCTACGAATCACCCTACAATCGCGCGAAAAACTCGGGGACTTGATACTACTCAAGTTGACGCGATACAAGACAAAGAACTTGGCAAATTACAGAAAGTGTAACATTGAGGCTTTACGTCCAATCCTAATGTGGTATCTTAATGCGACGTTTGAATTGGTCTCTGGAAATATCTTCTGTTGTGTCGGGGTTTGGATAAGCGGTGAATCGAGTAGTTTTTCACGACAGAAGTCTGAGTGTATGATTACCTATATTACATTTATTGTTATGCAATTGTGATTTGAGGAACTGGCCATTTCAAATGTTCTTATTGTTTAAAGCTGTAAGCAACCTGATAGTCCTAGTCTTATGCCTTCTTAGTATACGCAAGGCAGGAAAATGTTTTGGCACAACTACTAGTAACTTGGTAGCGAGTATTATCGAGACATTCCTTATCCATAACGAAGGCAAGGCTACTGATGGTCACTGTACTGGTTAATGAATGTGGGATATACGATCAATGCTTCGATCAACACCACCGATTTCAGATTCGTTTCTTCTCGCCCAGTTTAAAAGTTTGCGTGGAACGATCACCAATTTTCAAATAGAATTGTGTAGGTTCAAGTGGTAGATTATTTTATTTTATTTCCAAAATTCACTTGTCCATACGCACGATGGTCTGTTGTTAAAGTTCCAGTTTCATCAGCTGAGTGTATGAGGATGTATATTGGCCTACTGAATGTCATGGCCTAACTTTATTATTCCGTTCCATTAACGTATTTTCCGGTTTTAACATTGTACACACTCAGTCACTCTTTGGTATGCTGAACGCGTCCTCCATCTTTTGTTGATAATATCATTTTCAGCTGTAAAATTAGTGATATCAATCAGTAATCTCTGTCTGGCCGTGTGGATACATAACTTGTCAACTCACGTAGTCTGTTTCTGCTTCTAAACTGATAACACTCCTTCCTCTGACATAATAGTTCATATTGTTGTTAATCGCAGGCGTATATTCCATTGTTTTATATCCGCGATTGAAAAGAGGAAGCGAAATGTTTACATTTCGTAAATATGTTTCTTTCCACCGTTTACGACATACCTGGAAGAGAAACCCTATTGGGCATTCACTGTGCATTATTGTTGCAGTGTGTAGAGAGACTACAATTACTGGTCGGAGTATTTATCATGTCTTGTTGGTCAATATTCGGCAACAGTCCACATAGGTAGAAGCATCAGTGTGCAACTGGTTTCGTGGCCTACGTTCTCCCCCATTCGTTAACTGGACGCGGTTCACCGAACACCGAGCTAACATTGGAGACAATCATTAGCGTTGTTACCTAAAACGGTTATTTTGTTCCTCTGGCTGTTCACTCTGAAACTAAAATTGTTTGGACCACTGATCACCTCCCTCTTCTACCCATTAATTCCCGAATCGTGAGACCATCCTCTTGACTGTTCAGCCATTGAACCGTGAATTGTCTGTCTGAGTACAAACAACCAAGCGGACACGATGATTTTTCGTAGACATTACTTCTCATTTGGACGATTAAGCTACTGATCGGTCGGTAGAATTTATTCCCCTGGAACCGTAGTATATAATGTTGGATAGCACTGACTTTATCTATTGTCATGTAGCCTAATGCCGCATCTATAATTAGCAGATCGATATTGTCGATAGTTGATTGCTTTGTATCAACGAATTTTCCACTTTGCACTGATCACAGAAAGTTGGCGGACATAGTCTCATTCCTCCTCATCCACATCTGTGTATCAGCATTCTTTGGAACGATGTTCGGCGATTTGTCATCGTGTAGACCTCAAGCCAAAAAACTGGATATACTAGGCAGTCGTTACCGATGCCATTCTCTTCTACCATTACAAACAGCATTTTCAGTCTTAGCTGATTTTTCTGCGTTCGCCATCCAGTGTTTGATTGGTCCGCCCTGTGCCCCGGCTCAGAACAATTTCTTGATGACACTAAAGATAATTCTATCGGGTGAGACACATCCGGGACCTCCAGTTCCTCCGTACAATTCAGAAACCCCGTTACTTATGGGCGGGTTTTAGCTCAAAACCTGTTGAGTCTTCACGTGTTTTACAGTAAATGATCTCGTCATGTCTGAGCATTCCTTCTTGTTTCACGTAACTGTTTGTGTTTACTTGGCAGATAATTTTCTGGGTGCAAAAGGACATTCTGAATGAACAGTCCCTGTCAAAACGCACCGAGGTCATGTCCCATTTCATACGAATTGCCAAGGTGAGTAAGCCTGTATGTGTAGAAAACTTGTGTTTTTTCTATAAAACGATGCTCATGAATCGATTGTGCGTATATTTGATAACCAGCCAGTCACTCATTCATCAATCTTTTCACTCTTCATTGATCTCATCTCATTCGAGGAAATTTACTGTTTGGACTGTGCCTTGAACTCAGCCAGTTACTTTTCTTAATCGTCTTACAGTAGAACATCGTATGATGTTCTTCAAGGTTTCACTTCGGCCATTTTGCTCACAGAGTAGAATTCACGGATTAATGAGTTAGACAAATTGGCGGATTGGACAAAGATGCGGTGAGCTGGACTAAAAGAGGATGAACAGAGCAATAACTAACATAGCCGCAGCACTGGAATGAATTGTTTTGGGACGCACTATTGGAGACAGTGATGTCTGACGGGTAGGTGCAGAATTTCCATACTACTTTTGGGAAACTAAATGAACAGACCTCACGCACTTCGGCGTCTTATATAGTTTGGATGGTGAAGCTGACTGTCAGCATTCGTAGAAAAAAAACAATGTTTATAGCTGTTCCATGGTTTTTTTATTGTCTTACTTCATTATCTCGGTACATCTTGGTGCTACGTTGATACACCCCCATTGGGTCATCATCAACACCAGAGACAGCAATACATCATTGGTTCACATTGTCGCTTAACTGCCACTCAGCCATGAAAAAGAAAAAAGCAAACCCCGTACAGGAAAAGAGGAGAGAAAAAACAAGGGGACGGGAAGGGACATAACTACTGGAAAAAAGAGCTACGCCTGTATTCGACATCAAAGTACCAACACCTTGGAAACAAACAACCGAACCGTAAGTGAAAATAAGGTATCCTCAGCAAGACGGCTTCTTTACGGCTTTATTGCCCCCATTGGATGGCTTTTCACAGTTCACCTCATGAACGGTTTACAGTAGGAACGATCCCGAGGATGAGAATTTCAGACGTTCGAAGACGAACACTGGTAGATTATAGCATTTTGTATTAGCTGGTCAATACCAAATAACCAGTAACGCAGAAAAATTTCATTCTAACGTCTACAGTACTTGGGGGATGGAACGTTATGAACAAAGAGACGAATAACAAAACATCCATTCTTGAGATCTAGTTGACACTCACTGCAATTACTTTGATCTCTCTTTACCAGTGTCTCCCCGAGAGAGATTGTCGAAATTGTATGTGAACTGATTGTTGTGGAAAATATACCTCTTTCCATTCCAACAGAATATACGACAACTTTGCTTTTACTGTGTACGAAGAAGGTCAGTTTTAATTTCCAAACACACATCGCACAGGCCAGTTGACGGAATATCGATGTGTAATTTACTAGACCCTCTTCTCGCTGGTTTTTTCATGATCATGATAGAAGGACAACTATGTGATATCATTTCACAACTGTCGTACTGCAGACGCTATGTAGACAATACCTTGGTCTTTTCCAGCGATCAGGAGCTATTAGAGCAATTTGTCTCGCGATTTAATGGCGTCCTTCCCAATATCACGGTGACGTGTGAAGCAGAGACTGATGAAAGTATGCCTACTTGGACATACTCATCAGATGAAATGCGGTAGCTTAGTGATCCGTTATATATATATATATACCAGTTCTAAATCGGTTAACTATAAGCGGGTTGTGGTGTGCACGTTGTTTATCAGTGCACGTCATCATCACATCTGACTCTATTGAGCTCGAACCAGAAGTGCTCAGGACGATCGTGAAGAGCAATGGGTACCTCCGATGTTCTATTCTGCTTCACAGCGAATGGAAATCCAAAAGCAGTAACAGTGGTGATGTATCCAGGAAATTAGTACATATTGAACTACCCTTCAAAAGGAATGTCGTCAAGTTGCGGACAACCCAACCAGTTACCTCTCCGTTGAAACGGACTTATAACGCCGTTGAATTGCTGATCCTTAACCAGATTCACAGGTTACTTGTGCCTACAATCAGGGGAGATCAACCTATTGACAAAAAATCGCACCGTGTATACGAATTTGTATGTAACTGTGGAGAAAGTTAAAAGTCGGAATCGATAGATCTCGAGAAAGAACGAACATGTGTCTAAATGAGTTCATGGACAAGTGTCACAACCGGACACTGTTGTCACAGAGGATCGTAAGTCCCCAGCTTCGTCGATCGGAGGACACATCTTGTCAACGTGGACTTGACCTCATAATGCATCACCACAACCCACGGTTCCTAAAATTTGATGAAGCCGTCACGATAGACTGGTTTGAACCTGTGTTGCATGTACAAAAATAATTGTTTATGAGCCGTAAACTGCTGTGGACCCAGGTTGTGAGTATATTTCAGACCACAGAATGGATGTTTTGTTGTTCGTTCCTTTGTTCATACTCCTCCAAGCACTGTAAACGTTAATGTGGACGTTTGATTGATATCGATGAGCCAATACAAAGTGCTACAATCCACCGATATTCACCATCTAACGTCGTTCAAATTATTGAAGTGTTATTGTGGTGGATTATCAAGCCGGAGGTGTGGGTGCTCCAACTCTCGGCGGAATATATTGACGAGGCGGTAAGGTACGTCCAAAAGCCCACAGCAGACGACTCGGGGACAACATGAGTGATCAAATGAGCCGTCGCTCAACTGGATCGAGCCAACAGGCGAGGCATGATAAGGAAAATGCGATGGATAACCAGATCGAGGACACGATTGTTCTAACATCTGGAGAAGTATCTCGACGTGGTCGTAGAATACGGCCAGAGGCCATGGTGGATGGACTGCGGTCAGCACGAGCGACCGGATGAGCCATCACCCAACGAGATCGGCTTAACGGACCAAGAATGGTAGGCTGAAAACGCCCTGACAAGAGGCGTCGGTCTCACAAACCGGGTCGAAATGCACACGACGAGTGAGCGGAAACCGGGGATGTTGTGGACCGGAATTCTGACTCAAACGCGAGTGCGGCGTGGCGTGTGTGTGCGCGTGCTGCACGCACTCTCAGGCCATTATTCCATATTCTGCAACGTCACAGTTTAAATTCAGCAGAACCTGTCTGTTTGAGTTTCTAACCGGCACTCTTCTGGTGAATTTTAGAGACCCCTGTCCGCTATAATACTTATTCGCGATTATCATAAAATGCACCGTGAGGCGTTTTTTTCCCTTCATGTTTTCCTTTGGATCACATGCATGTTTAAATACTACCACCAGGTTGCTTAAAACTAACGCCCTGTACCATTCTAAAGAGCCTAGACCGCTTCTGTGAGAATGGAAACGCGTTGTTGTTCCACGTTAGCAAAACTAGAAAACAGTTGTAGACGATTTTGAATATGCTTAGAACATGTTAGATATACGCGCCCCAACAGAGTTTCACAGCATACGTTTGTCGCCGTATCATCGTTAGTCAACGTGTTTACCCTTAAGGCTACCTCGTCAGAAGCTTTGCTTTCCCGTAATTTCTGACCAACGGATCTCGCCTATACGATTTTCCATTAACTTTTCAATTGTTTCGGGCAATGACGGACTGAACAGACGACCATCCAGTCATGAGTTATGAAACCCTAATCGTTGTGACTGGTTTTAGTCGAGGCTACTCCTATGCAATTGTTTTTCACCGGGTAAATTATATTTCTGGTTACATACCTGCATTTCTTCTAGGTACAATAAAGGCCCTGTTCCTAACGGCACAAATCCATCCGGTTTCAGGCCTCTTTAGTGTGCATATGCTTTCCTGTACATGATTGTTTGCATGTATACCACCTCAAGTTATTTACATGCTTGGCGATAGTGAACATGTTGCAAATAATGTCTAACGGGCAGGTATTTAGTAGATAAATTTTTGTATGTGACTGGTGATGCCTGTTTCCTGCTAATCGAAGAATTTGCAGTTTTAGTTCAACTCACAATGTCGTTTTTGCGTACACGAAACCTCAGTCCAAATTGTCCTCTGCTTACCTCACGTATAAGGAAAATGCACACAAACTCCTGGTCTTCGCTAGGTAGCCTGTTCATCTTTTTTTGCGTTTGCCTATGTCCTTCACTTAGTTTTAGCACGCTTGTGTTTAGATCTCCATTCACTACTGTTGCCAATGGTTACAAAGCCCACTGGACACACACGCACATTTCGTTTTCTCACGCATACCGATTGGTTCAACAGCCAGTCAGTTCGTTTGACAGAATGCCTCAGCGAAAACATGTTTAGCTTAATGGTACCTGTTCACACCGCCGCCTGTGCAGTGTATCTGTTTTGGTTACCGTGTCGGTGGTCACCATAGTTATAATTCGGTTGTCTGAGACGGCGTTCTGTTCGCCTAGTTTAGACACACACCGAACACCCATCGGTACTTGCTGCGTGTTCTTTATCGTTGTGCGTGCATTGCCGACTGCAATCGGTCTCATTCTGTCCACACATGTCCGATTAATCTTTCTCTGTTCACGCTCGTAGATGTTTGTGATGGTGCGCGACTAGGTAATGCGCAAGTGTTGAGCTTGTGTTACGGTGGTCCCGTTTGTTTTCCGTGTGACTTGCCTGTCCTTTTCTGATGAACTCACTCGGACCACATTCGAACTGCGAAGCTTACACGCGCTCATGTTGCGTTTTATACAAACGTGTTTCATGAACGTTCCTCACAAATTTGTTTTCGAAAGCTACTGCTACTAAAGTTGCATGTGGTCACTTACCATACCTATCACAAAAATTTACTCGATCCATCAATCTTACTGTTCAAAAGATGGTTAAAAGTCGGACGATAACGTTGTAACTGAATGTGATACGTGTTACCAAATCATTTAATCAGAACATGTTCATTTAGTGAACTACTCAGTCACACGGATGCTGGTTGAATCTGTTTGTTTTCTCAATGGGAAACGAACTCTGATTGATTCATTTTCCTGTTGAGGTGACGTCATGCCATCTGCCTTTACGTTACCGTCACTATCGTCAACCACAACAGTTAATCAGTTGGCACTTAATTTCCATGCAATACTGTTTCATTTTTGAAACAGAATTACTATTTTATGGGTGATAGCGGGGATCGAAATGAGATTTGATCAAGAAAGTCATGTCTAATCTCGAGCGTTTATCCTCAAGTTGTCTAGGTCGTGCAAGAATATGGGGCAAAATTTGCACAATAGCAGCTCTTTTGCGACTTCCACCGCTTCGTTTTTATTTCATAAACAACCCAGACAAACAGGAGCAAACTCCACATCACTAAACCCTCTTGCCTGCAGCCATTGAATGCATGAGGTCTGATGACCTTAGCATGAGAGATCAGCTCGATTTGCAATCTCCAACCCATTAGCAGTTGCCTTTATTATGAAGTCCAATTGGTGGTCGCATGTGTTACGCCAATGACCACAGAGCTGGACCAAGTGTGCATGATGTATGAGCAATAGGCTGACTTTGGTAAGGCACGAGATAGCAATCTAAATCCACATTTTTTGCGGGGTTTGTTTGAGCGAACACGCCTGAGCCTTGTTGCTTAAACCCCACTTCCAAACTGTGCGTCAAGCGACGCACATCTAGCCAATGTTGACGAGTATCATGTGATATATGTGATACTGTTAGTACAAATATTGTTAGCAATTATAAGAGAAGAAACTCAGATTGTTCACAAAGTAAGAGACCACAGTTAGTCGAAAGAGGTCCTCAGAGGTTCAGTTGTGCAGCGGTAGCTGCAAACAAAGGCAACTGACAGACAAAGAGGGAGCGTGAATTTGCGACCGAATCACTGACATGTGCTCGAACACATGGTTGATTGATGATGATGATGATTGATGACGGTGTCATGGCGGCAAATAAGAAGGCATTGTTCAGTGATCGTCTTGGGACTGGAGATGAGAGTGAGTGGCGCATAACGATGTGCATGTGGACATATGAGTGTGATTATCGGCTTAAGTCACCCAGTATTAACTATGTCCCCTATCTGGACTACCGAACATCCAATCATTACTCACAAGGGAAAATGGTTGGACGTTCAGATGTGACAGTGTGATCGTGCCTAATGTGAGGTAAATGGCGCAGTTGCCTCATAAAAGCCTGTTTAAAGTTCAACTCCCACTCGCCTCAATGATAAGTGCTATTGATGAACTCTAACAAGAGCCAACCTCTAGTCGAATGCCTGTTTTCGAAGCATGCTGACCAGTAATACAGTAATACAAACAATAGGCATTGAAGACGACCCGATGAATTTAGTATTACTGATACCGTGCTGTGGGTGGGGGCTGACAAGAGTGAGCTCGGGGGGGGTTCACGACTGGAGGTGAACACAATAAATCGAAGGGAATTTCGGCATATGTGAAAGCTCTACACGATCACTTTTCGTTGGTTACACCTTGGTGGAATTCAGTGTGTTCGAGTGAGTGCGAGCACCGTGAGCGAAAGACTTTAACACGTTTGATTTTCCTCTCCCTCAGAGGCTATGTTTTGAATCAACTAAGTCCAAGTCTAAGTGTGATGCCCTTGTGTTGTGGATGTCCTAATTGCTCCACTTCCAATCCCTTTATTCCATTGATTTGTGGTACATCTTACTAAGTGCAATAACCGATCAACACACTGCAGAACTTTATTGATTGACCGAGGACTAAGGTTACTTTCACACTCATCGTCTAATAAGTTTGAACAATCATACTTGTGACTTGTTGGAACCCAGATGTGCAGTCGCGTGATCAGTAGTCAGCGTCGTTACCACTGTGGGGAGCATTGAGCAAAAAGGTTCAACCTTAAGCTGTTTGTTTCATCATCACACTATCCCAGAGTTTAGATCGTTAGGTGGAACGGAATATTTCGACCTCCTCTTTTCAAACCCGAGTTTGTTTTTCATTGCGTGCAACTCAATACCAGTGGGTGCACGTTTACCTAAGCAATGAATCGTACCTTGTTTCTCCTGCTTCTGGTCCCGGCTGCTACTTACCACTTGTTCGTTACTGTCTTCTGTCGCCCTCCAACCTGTGTACATTCTATCCACATTAGTTTAACCACAGTGATCATTCTGGTCACTTTTACTAACCCCTCCGCCGCTCACCTGACTCTTTGGGAGCCCGAAACAGACTAACTACTGTTCCTACTCAAAAATGTACATCCGGTACTTAATGCTTGCTGGTTTGTTCTCTATCGCTTTTCGCTTGCGACACAATAATTGTTGATAATAGTCATTTTGACCCTCATTTGCTGAACGTTAGCGTTCGATCGACCGTGCCAATGACAGCAAGAAAGTATGACCGGTCAGTCAACAGTTGCCATAGTAATGAGGTGCTACATATGTGTGTGTACATCTTTTGTCATCGTTTGAGTTGGGGCGCACGGTTAAATTTCAATTGTTATGTTTACCTTGGTGATTATTTCCGCAGGCGATATCATTGTGATGAAATTGCCGATACGCAAATTTTGGTACCAATTTTAAGGGGTTTCGTTATGTAACATCGCGACACATCGCTTTTACCATCTCAGTCATCCTGAAAGAAAAACAGGACAGGTTTTAATACATCTGTGTAACACTCACGAGTAATTCATTCAGTCAGGTATACCTGGTTAGAGATTGCGTGCCTGATTTGAACGGAGGCATTTGATTCACTCAAACGTAATGTCATGAACGCAGTAATACTGTCATGGTTCTCATCCATTTTTTCTGAACAGAAAAATTACGCGTTTGCATATTTATCTGGCTGTTTTTACATGAATTTGCTTTCTTTGCCTGGTTTTTTGTATTTCAGCTAAAGCATCATGTTACGTTTGGGTTTCGAGTTCACGATTATTACATTAACTAGAAGTGACCCAATGGCAAAAAATCTAGGCTTCGATTGAACTCGGACTGGCGGCAAAATCAGAATGTTCCCAGTCTAGTGGAAGCCCAATTGTATCTACTGAATTAGATAATCTACTTATCTATGTTTGATACCGTTGTCCACTCTGTTCACGATAATGCTCACACGAGATTGGCAACCCCGACTGCTGGATTACATGTCCAAGACTGGAACTTCGTCAATCTGGAGCACTTCTGGGTTCGGCGTTTCAAATTTGTCCATCACAATATTGGGAGTAATGACATACATCATCCGTCCTCAGACCGGTACAATCAACTAACCGAGCGATAGAGGTAGATATCGATAGACAGATAGGCAGATAGATAGATCTCAATCGGACTCATGAAAGGGAAACTAGGTTAGTGGCCAATTTATTGGTGATGACAACCTGTCTATCACATCACATTCATCCATTGGTTTGTCCACGCAGATTGACCCTCGATCCGATCGATTTGAAGCCACAGTTGTCGTAACGCATAAACAATCCGATTTTGGTGATATACCACTAGGTCAAATGGTCTAATCCCGATATCCTCGGCAGTACAGAGTGTTCTCATTCGGGCTGCTTTTGATAGGTTACTTGGTATGCGATAGATCCTTTGAAAAGGTTGATCTAATGCTCTTTTTCGACCAGGTAAGCGAGGATAGTGCCGTTGTCCTACCTAATTTCCTTAGCCTGACCTGACAGGAGAAGCCTGCTTAGTGCTCCATTGGTATGATTGCTTTCATCCTATCATGTTCTTATGTACGTTCTTCTCGCGGTTCACTGGAAAATAACTTTGTTTGGTATTCTCATTACAAAGTCATGGATTCGGAACAGCAATCGTACGACATCTCGATATTCTGACATCTGTTCCTTTTTCTCTCTCGAAAACCCTACTTTCCACATAGTGGATGTGTATTTATACAAAAAGGCTGTGCGACATATTTTCCGTGAATTTGTTGCACCATTTTGCTGCATTCCTGGTCGGTATTTTGTCGTAAGGTATCCAGTTGCTAGCTGACAATCGAGTTGTGGCACCAACCAGTTTCGATTGCTTACCAGTTCAGATTGGGCTTATCACAGTAACCTGAAACATCGGTAACGTGATACAGTACCATTTTTCTGGAAAATGCAATTGTTTCATCGATGGAGGTGAAAGTGAAGGGCTTTCAGTCTCATATAACCTACTGATTGGAGTTCAACGTAGTAGGCATCACAATTTTCCTTCGTAGAACTGTAAAAAGTGTTACGAATACTTTGGTCTCATCGGGACTATCACCAATGTCTCTAGCTGCTCTAGATTCTTCAGGAGGAAGGATACTATCAAGTTGCCCTCCGGTGTTAGCTTGTGACGGTTATGCAACTCTCATTCAGTGGAGAACCACACGTCGACGAATATAATATACACAAGCGGTGTGGATTCGAGGATTGGAAATAAACCAGTATAGGTTATATCACTGTCTGCCACACGATTGTGACCTGTGTTTTACGTTATTGCTTAGCCAAAACATGCTTTTTATCGACGACGCCAATACATTAGCGCTTCTTACCGATGTTTAACTGCTATACGGTTGTGGAGAGAAAGGCGAGTTCAATCTAGAAGGGATGCGAATGAGATATTAAAAAAAGACATCTACGCTCAAATGCTGTCGTCAAAATGCTTACGTCTTGCAATCGAGGAGTAACTGTGGATAAACCAACATAGACAACGAGGGCTTTTCTTCGTGGCATTCTCTAAGCATCCGTCACCATTTGTGGTAACATCGTCTACAATTCATTCACTCAATTGCAACGTTCACGCTACTGAGCACAGTTAACCGCGATCTCACCTGGCATCTCCAACAAGGGTTCCGGCCTGAGAGAAGAAAAACCGTCCAACAGTTGCTAATTGATGAATAATTTTCTCTTCACGCCAGATCATCACCTGTTCACTTCGCACTTTACGCCCATCGGCCCCCTCTTCGTGATTAGATTGCACGACAAGGCAGACGATAAGCTGACCTGTTTGACACTCACTATCAAGTGTCCGATTGACAACCTCATCGCTGCATATTTCCTGGTTAGTTGCCACGTGCGATTTAAATTGATAGTCAGACATCTGTAGAGGGTTAACTGCTGCTTTGAACAGCCAAGTTTCGTAACCGTAAAGTAGCGTAGCTCTCAATCGTCTCATTTACGCAATGCTTAAGTTTTATGGAGATTCCTCTCTGTCGCTAGACGTGTCCCAGTTTGGTGATACCGTTAGAGACACGAGCTTTTATTTCATTCCTACTACTTTTGCTGTTGTCGATGCTACTTCTTAAGTGCACAAACTGATCAACAACCTGCATAACGTTATTATCCACTCTTGAACCTACGTAACCACAACAGTCTTGCACCATGAGGCTGCACAATGCACTCTGAAGTATTCAGCAAAGCCTGAAATAGCGTCTAGCATAGTCTTTGTTGCTTGTAAGTTGTCAAACAACACTTTACATAATGAAGATCAGTCGGTCTTTCACCAGGTAGGAAGTCCACGCCGGCGTCTTGTGAGTGCCGGACAGAGCCCCCTCCATCGCTTTGTCTATGACTCAGGTAACTCTTGGTATTGAAACTATCAGACAGTTCGCATACATGTTCGGCACACCATAACGTTTACACGACTCAAAGGGTTGCGGATCTATCCACTGCGCCGAACGCAATTTCGTGGTCGATGAAAACGGCGATATATTTGACGCTTTTCTAGGATTTGTCGAAGAGCGAAAATTCTATCAATACACCCTCGTTCAGGACGAAACCCATCTTGTGCTTTCCTTGTGTCTACCTTCCGAGCTGCAGCGGGTCAACGCAATAAAATGGATACTGGAAATCTAGTAGTGGCTGAGGTAGAGCCAACTCCTTCGTGATTTTCTTAAGAATTGCTTACTCTTTTCTTGAATGTGGGAACTAGTATCGAATGACCACAGCACGGAGGGATGGTCTCTGTCTTCCACACAGGTTGGAACAACGAAGTCAAGCCCTTTACCAACGCCTCCTTCACTTCTTTTGAAAAGTGTTTGAAGGTCGAAATGCAACGGCGGATCTCAGCTTTGATAAATGCTTCCAAATCTATTGACCAGGTCACTGCATTGCAAGTTCATGGCTGTAGCACGGTAGAGGCAGGAAGCCAGCTAAATTTATCATCAAAGTTTTCCTCTAAGCGCTCTAACTTTCTCGACGCACTATGAGTGTATGCCATCTGCCTTGCTGATAGTTTCACTGGCAGACGGTCGCCTTAAACCAGTAGCACGGCTAAGCTTGGAAAGTTTGTCAGTGTTCCCTGACGCTAAAACGGTTAGCATTCCAAAAACTTTCTTAGTTAACCAAGCCTCACGATCGTGGGTCGATCTATACTTCAGGTTTCTACGGATATCCTGCATAAAACTGTTATATAAATTCCCATGAGGAACATTCTCTGTAAGCTGACTCCAGCGATTCATTTGAAATTCACTAGTTGTTTAACCCACGAACCACTGCACCGCATGCTGCAGTGCTTCATGAATGACCCGTGAGATTTTTCAGCATCTATTAAGATCCTCTGGATTACAACTATTTTCTCGTAAAAATTCCCAGCGTAGTCATGAAAAACAATGTGTAGCGAACAAGCTCGTTTTCAGTGATTCATCATCAGGCTAAATACATCACACTTATATCACACATTTCACGGGAGAATCGTTAGGGGAGTAAACGGGGGACGTGTGGTTAATGAGGTCAATCAGTTGAATGTCACACTGCAATCAAGTACCCACTTGGACAATGGGCTTGACAGACTAACCGGGTGGGGGTTGGCCAAGGCAAATCCAGAGCCTGAACAAAACGTTTTTGGGCGCACAGGGGTGGGTTATACATTCGGATCCCAATAGCCTCTGCTGTAGATAGAATCCTACTCCTCACCGCTCTCTACCGGATGGCCTTAACTCGGTAGATTGGACGAAATGCGTAGAAAACGACAAGCTGAGTTCAACAATTTGCGAATGCAATTTTGATAAGAGGTGTGTTGACGACATCCTTTGCGTACTCGATAATAACGTAGATCCAACTGACATCTTGGCAACATTGAACTCCGCGCACCAAAATTTACAATTTTCGTTGGAGACAGAAATGAATAGCTAATTAGGCTTTTTGGATGTACGTTTACGTCATCGTGCTGATGGCTCAATTCAGCGGGCGATAAATAGAAAGTATACTTGGACTGATCAGTATATTCATTTCAATAGTTTCGTACCACTTGCTTCGAAAAGAAATCTGATCAACTGTTTGACGGGAAGAGCCTTAAGGATTTGCACGGAGGACACAATTGCGCAAGAATTAGCATTCATACGCACAATATTCATACAGAATGGCTACCGGGAAAGATTCATAGATAGGGCCATGCAACAGCGGAGTGTAAGAGACCAGCTGTACTCTGTAGAAAAGAAAACTGTGCATATCGGATTACCATTCAAAGGCGATACTTTAGCCAAAACCATTACACGTAGGCTCACAAGTGCAGTCAGCAGAACATTCTACGCCGTTAAATTACGAGTCCACTTTACATCCATTCCTGTTTTGTGCCCACGCTTGAAAGATAAAGTGCCTATTTCTGCAGCCTCGTTTTGTGTATACTCATTTACTTGTTCCTGTGGGACCAGTTATGTTGGCCGCACGACTAGACGCTTATCGGAACTGATCCAGGAACACCACCCAGCTTGGCTCAACAGTTGTATAACGAAATCTGTCTGCAGCGCCATACTATCACACCTGGTGGATTCAAATCACACTGTCACCGTAAAGAACGCATTTCGTCCAATCTACCGAGTTAAGACCATCCGGTCGAGAGCGGTGAGGAGTAGGATTCTGTCTACAGCGAGGCTATTGGGATCCGAATGTATAACTCACCCCTGTGCACCCAGAAACGTTTTGTTCAGGCTATGGATTTTCCCTGGCCAACCCCCTCCCGGTTAGCCTGTCAAGACCCATTGTTCAAGTGGGTACTTGATTGCAGTGTGACATTCAACTGGTGGGCCTCATTAACCATCCGTTCTCCGTTTACTTCCTTAACGATCCTTGTGAAATGTGTGGTATAAATGTGATGTATTTAGCCTGATGACGAGCTTGCTAGCTACACATTATTTCTCATCACCTGCTGTTGTCAAGCCGATCACGTTAGGAGGACCATAAGATGACTACCAGAAAAGATTCGTGAACACCTCTTGAAATGGCTTCCCAACAGTTCGATAAAGCCCGTTTCCAGTGCAATCCATTTTCACTTAATTCACACTGACCATCAAACTGAGCCGGATGAAGCCTTCCGAGTTATCTACACGTTTTGTCAAGTCCACTCATGAGCTATCAGGCTGCGATTGTTATCGACGGCCGAGTCTATTACCATCAGACTACAACTCCTGTCTGTGTCCAAAAACAGTCCGCGCAAACACTACATCTCCTCTGGTCAACTTATTCCATAACCACTTGAAACTCAAGCAGGCGTGAACTACTTGACACCGACGATTACATGTTCCACGACAACTACGAGTGATAGTGCCACACATACACTAGACTGTAATCCACCTCAGGTCTATGATTGTAATTTTCTATATATAAAATGCACGTACCCTATGCATTCATAAAAGTCAGATGAGAATGACCGAAAACAGCTGTTCGCATAACGCAACTGTTACAAATTCTATGGGAATGTGGAAACGTTTGTAAGTGCAACCGTGATTTCTGGTAGACGAGGTTTTGTTGAACCCTGTTCCTTAATTTCGCAGGACAGCCATGTGAAATCAACTGGACCGGAACAACTGTCTATCACTCTACGAGTGATCACTGGAATAAACCTTATCGAGTCTCCTCCCTCAACTCATTCTGGTGTGAAGGTGGATGTTCCATGGCTTATGAACCAACCACATAGAGCCGCTGATCAATTTCAGCTTATGAAAAAAGGGAGCACAACAGCTGACAAATGTAGTTCGTCACAGGACATATATTTCATTTCCAAGCTTGCGTAACACTGATGAGATCCAACTAGGTCGAAGCAGCTGTTCTCTGTTTCACTGGGGCTAACTGTTTGCAAAAGTTCCTCTCAGCCCTTTCCAGTGCCGTAGTGGACTTTTGGTAGTCTACAAACCAACTTCAAATAACTAATGGATTTCCGATAAAGAAATACAATGGATGAGGAAAATAACTTCTTTCTTTATTTATTGATAATTCATAACCTTTTTGAGTTATGTCTTGGCTGACTAAGTCGAACTACGCACACTGTCGTCAATATCAGCACTATTCGGCGAAATTGGGCTATATGTGCTCTTTGAAAAACACGTTCGCACATTTCGAAATCTGTCTCTGCTTGTTAAGTTTCAAACCACTTGTTCTAAGTCGTGTCCTTTTGGTGGTCGTACAAGGTGGCTCATTCGTAATGACACTGACCTTGGGGAAAACTGTTCCAGGTTCGAATCCCGCTTTATTGACCGTTCGTACGCTAGTTTCACTCATCTGCCAGGGTAAAAATCGAACATAGACCGATTCGTAACTAGATCGGAATTCTTTCGCCTAACCGATTTCTATTGGTTCTGATTAATTTTATTCTGCTTTGCACGATTAAGTTGAGGGATTGACGACACACCTCTGTTTCGTAGTACTCCATTCTCCGCTCTTCCCATGCTGTTCTTTGTTTCACCATCCCATTGTGTTTGTTTAACTTTCTGCTGACCATCCATCCCGACATCCTTTCCCCAGAAATTGGTGGAATTAAACAACTACAGTTCGGCTATGGCCATCGTTTCTGGATTGCAAATTCAATGCGTCTATCGACTTGCAGCTACCTGGGCCGCCTTGTCTTCACGTGACCGCAACACATTCCGTAAATTGAGCGAGTTGTTCAGTCAAGAGCAAAACTATACCGGCTTGCGTACCGCGTTTGAAAACACACGGTTGCCATGCATTCCGTATTTGGGTGAGTCCATCCGTATGCGTGTGTAAGGCCGGGCACACAGGCACATTCGAATCGCATTCTGGTATGTTGCTGGAATCCGAGTGTACGGTTTTCTCTTAGACTTCACTGTACAATCCTATGAGTCCTGGTTGGTGTTTCTTTGACCTTTGTACCAAATACGCCGCATGCTCAGACATTTGGTTCTGAGTGAGTCTACTGTCACTTCGACTACTTTTGCGTGAAAGTTTTCTCCAAGTAGTCATCGAGTCAGGGTGTGAATTCGAATGGTGCTGTCTGAATCGGTGACGTCAGACGACACACCGCTTGTTCTCAACTTATCATCTAGTTCGAGAAAAATCGTACTTAATAAACGCATAAACGGCCAACTTTGCTGTTGGTCGTTGAATGGCTTAATGTTTGTTGAAAAGGTGACTTGTCCCAAAGAATATCGTGCTTTCATTGCATACAATCGCAGAGTATGTACACACAGAAGCGTTTCAGTAGCCATAATCGTTTGATCAGTTCGTAGGTAAACGTTACTTCGCACCATTACATTGATTAACTGGCTACTCATTTATTCCCTCATAACAGCCTGGTCTCAGCACTGAATTGGGATATCTTGGGGATATTGAGTCTCGTCTAAATTTTAAAATCAGCCAACCTATTTGTCAGTAGTACAACTTCGTTACTCAACAGTGACGTTGGTGGATTACAGCTCGGTTACTGCTCGGGCAGTCAATTCTCTGGATCATTTGATGGATTCAACATAGGACAATGAGACCGGTGGCTAACAGAGTCAAATGTGACATTTCCGAGCTCGTGGCGTGGCTTCGTCGCTCAACTGGTAGGGCGCTTGCGGCGTTTGGACATGCTCCGTTGTCGCTTGTTCGAATCTATTCGAAGTTCTGAGTTTTCAAAACTTAGTTTCATCTAAATAATTATCGAAAAACGGGAGGTAAGTAGGGCTAGGTTAAATAGTCAAAACCGTGATGAATGTAGTCGCCCCAATAACTTTGGCACGTTGTCATCTAATCTTACTTTTTTGACCAACGATTAGAATGATGGCAAAGTTCCCAACTAGGTAGGCGACATCTACTCTTTTTTTTCAGCTGGTTGCCAACACCAGACATTATCAGAGTGAGAATACTTCAGTCCTGATTAGCAACACTTCGCACCTTAACGGTACAGGGCGCATTCCCTACGAACTAGCCCGGCCTCATCGTTTTCAACGTGGTCTACAGGTAGGCTTAGCATTATCATGTCGTTCGCATATTTTATGCTCTAATCTTCCGTCATATCGAGACTGGATCGTGAAGCGATGTGACGGTTTGCGCGTACAAGTGACTTACTACGCCAATCTGAACAGTGTGATATTCATGCAGACAGCCACCCATACCAGGAGGTCTTACAAACCACAATCTCCTGGTCCTCTGGGTTGTGATTTAGGAGATGGTTGACATGTTTTTTCCGGAAAACGTGCTAGTTTCAGCACAACGTTACCCACTCGCTGCCTTGGAGTACACTTTTTTGAACCAAAGGCTTCGGTTGAGAACTCTAATCGTTCTCCTGTCTAGGTCTGACCGTCCTGGTGGTGTCTCAGCCCACATACAAACATGAATACTCAACATTGTTAATTCCATACTGCATCGGCCGTCTCGCAGTGGAAACCAGGTCGCCCTATCTGCTGCATACACCAGGGTGGATAGGCGAAAAAATGCTACTGCTGATCCCTTTCCCACTGTTCTATCAAACTTAGCTCTCATTCCCCACCCGACCTCCATTCCTGATAATTACTCCACAGGTCTCACAACGAATATGGCCAATCATAGTAACACTGTCAGTAAGTCCCATCTCTTTCCATTCAGCCTCAGGTCTCCCTCATCCCCTACTTAGACCTAGAATGTGAAAGAATAGTTCTTTCAACGTTCGCACTCTAAAGCAGATAAGCCAGCAGGCCGCTCTCGCATGAACGTTAGACTCGTTGAGTGCTGATGTCTGCTGCATTTCGAAGACTAGAATTCAGGACAATAGTCAATGTATGGAACTAACAACACCCTCATCGTCTACCCGATACGAGTTATACAGCTAGGGTGACTTCACGGCCGCCGTTACCGATCAGACTGGAGTAGGTATAGTCCTCAGCAGGACGGCCGCAGCCGCATTGATTGATTGGGTTTCTGTTAATTGTAGACTTTGTGCCGTCCGGTTGGTAGGTTTTGTTAAGACCACCTCCAGACGCAAGACTTTCAGCAATCTTTTCATCGTGTCTGCTTACGTCCCTACTGATTGCAGTGACGCCGGTGCCGAGGACGCGTTTTACTCGGATCTGATTGCTCTCCTTCGGTAGACACGAACTTCCAGGTCGGTCGCCTTGGTGTGGTCGAGTCTTGTTCAGATGGCAGGTTTGGGATAGCACCGCATCGCTCAGAGAACGACGGAGGATTATTGCAGCTGTTTGCTGAGCATAAGCTATTTTTAGCCAGCAGTAGTTTTAGACTGTTTTATACTAGTTTTAGGTTCTTATACCTCAAAGCCTCCTAAGAATGAGACCTGTTCTCAGATGCACCACATACTTGTTAGTTCCAAGTGAAATGGTTTTTATCTAAGACTGACATTCGTATTGGGAGCACGTACTTGAATTCAGACCATGCGTTGGTACCTTGTCGTTTTGTTTTTACTTCCGCTCAGTTAGGGTCGTCTTTCATTCTGTGACCCTCGCGACTCACTGTCTCGACACTTTGAGACTTTCGATGAATTGTCGACCAATCAGGCTTAGTGGTATGAATGTATTTGTTTGGCCGAGTTGTCTTTCAAGTAACTGTATTTGATGACGCGGGGCATTTAACGTTCTGATAAAAGTGTTTCACTGATAATAAAAGTTACTTTCATTTAGCTTTTTTTGTCACATGATGTAGGCATCTTGATGCTGTGCCTTTAAGTATATGTCTAGTTATTTTTAGTACTTAGGTTCCCCTCTTCCCTTTTTATTACCTGAACTCCCTTTTTCCACATGGTTGTAAGACAGTTAAGCATCAACGGTAACCACTGGTGTACGACTGACTGTGCTGAGGAGGATGATTTATGCCGGCCAACTCATTAAGAAATTCGATGCCGAGCCCTTAGGGTTTTTCTAGCACATCGTCCAGAGTGTCGTATTTGGCAGACTTGATCAAAGAGGGCAAGATCGAACGCCACTGGAAGCAATGATCAGATGGAACAGTCGTCCATACAGCCTTACCTTGAATTCAAAATGAGTTTACAATGGTCCTAACTGAATTCACATATTTTTTAAACGTTTTTTTGTTCCAGGGCAAAACTATGACCAAAGCACCCGCGACTAACTCGGAATCATACTTGTTTTGAGTGTGTCTGCTCCCCATGGGCCTAGTAAGCCGAACTAATAGGACGTCAGCAGTTAACTTAGACTTATTAGGTATTTGACTATTGCTTGTATATTTGACACGTTATCTCCGAGTCTCCTTTCTGGAAGCGGTATTAGCTGCTTTTAACCGTAAGTTGTGAGGTTCCCCTCAGCTCCCCACATAGTCCGAAAGAGTTCTGCCAGACCTGTTGCCATCTTCTCTTCACCATCTGCAAAGGGAGAAAAGGGGCTAAGGTCTGGTCCAGAAACCTTGTTATGATTCAACAATTTAGGTTACAAGCCCACCGTGGCTTCCGCTGAGAGAGGGGCGTCTGCCACGTAATAATTAACTATTCGAGTCCGGTCGTCTGTGTGGTTCGAGTGGGGTCAGCTGCCATGTTCCTTACATTGTTCACTCCAGCTATCAAATCGGCGCGACTGATTGGTGATAAGTAGCCCAGTTTTTCCAAATATTGTCTCGCTTTCGCCAACTTCACGACCAACAAGACCACGAACTAGGCAGAATGACATTTTACTCTTCTCATATAAAGCTTGCTCTATTTCGCTGTTGCTTAGTCAGTTAATGCTCGATATCTCTGCACAAAATCTTAGTTTGCATGTAGGTTCTTTACGGTCGTCATCATTTTCGGAGCCAGCTGGAATCGAGTAATGCTTGTTCATAAGGTTTACAAACGTGACAGTAACTCAAGTCTGTTGCAACCCCACAGCTTCTCTGGAGCATACTCCTTCACACCAAACTTACACATCTGCCTAGAGTTAATTCTAGTGCTTGTTTTTCTCTCGTCTCATTTAAGCTGGGCAGTTCTCCTGATGTAAGTTGTTCCCGCGCTCTAGTTGACTGCTACTCGATCATTTCAAATCTCTAGGTGTGTTACTTGTGAGCAAATGATCGACGAACTTGGGCACGCACGGTACCATCATCCGATTTCAGGTGGTTACTTCAAGGCACACGGCAATATTTATCACGATGACGCTACCTACACTTGGTTTATATGCGTCAGTGGCTAAAGTCAGCGGGACCGTTTCCATTTGACTCTGTCTCTTTTTTATCTCGAAGTGCGATGCCCTAAATATACAGATCGTTAAGTGCACTTCTGTAGCAGCTTCTCATCATTCTCAGCGCGTTGTCCTCTGATACGAGGCACACCGTCTAGTTAATTAACATCTGGAGAAAGGACACAAAATCAGATGACTAGGTTACCTGTTTACACGTAGATATCTGTGTGCTGTGCTTCAAAAATCAACGTGAGCGTTATAAGGCACCTTCTTGGTGATATCGGACTAGCTATCCGTCGGAAGGTTTGCTGATACAATGGAAACGTCATTTTTGGGTTTCCGTTTAAAGACCTTTCGAACGACGTGCTGAACTTAACAGTGCACAGTCGAAATTTCACCGCGATCCGACCAAGTAACTATCATTCGTCCGCGAAGTTCGGTGCGATCTCTACTCTGACTTGACGGCGAGGCTCAATCTCGGCATCATTAGAGACTGATGGAAAAATGCTTGGGTCAGTGGCTTTCTAGAAATGAGACTTAGCAATTAACTAAGTCGTATTCGCTGAGGCACGGCGCATTTCAAGCTCCGCACTTGGGAAAGTACTTCCTAAAATAACTTTTCGGGCATCAAAAGCGTCAATGTTCGCCAGTTAGTTATTCAAGTTCGAGGCATGGTATGCGTCGTGCTTCGGAGGTGCAACTCTAGCATCTGCATACTAACAGGCAGATCAGTTGCTCGAATTCATCGCCTATCTCCAGATGAAAAGCAGTTGGGTGAAATGCTTGGTGTCTGGGGACGAAGCATCGGTAACGATGGATGAGAGGGTGATACAAATGTGCGCATTTTACAATCTGTACAATTCGAGTATCACCAAGTACAGCAGGAAACCTGGGGTATTCCAACTTTCAAATTTCCATTACGTTTAAGACTGTGGACAAATTCACATGCTTCACAAGAGACCCAGTCGTGGAAAATATGGATTTCGACTGAGTTCGAACCAGCGAAAACAAACAGCAAGTCCAGATTCACACGCGTAGTTACCACTATTTCTTCATTCTCTATTGATGAGATAACAGCGAGGACAGCAAGGACACGCAATGTTTTTCCCAACCCGCCTCATCCTAAAGCATCGTCACCACATCAGGTTATCGCTGAAAAGAAGTGTATATAGCGCATATGTGTATTCTCTTTTTTAGTTGGTTTTGAGATATAGTTTTTCTGCAACGAGGATATTGATGAACTTACTGTGTACGACCATCGTTAGCCGGTATTAAGTAAGATCATCGCATGAGTAACACGGCTATTCACTAGCGTATATTCCGGAACATGCGATTAGTTAGTCAACTAATTGGGTTGCACAATCTGCGATGATTTGTTCATTTACTCTGCATGTCAGATGAGCGTTTTCCACATCGTACTATTTGCCGAAACCACAGTCAGCCCACGGTATACATACATTCATATCTCTTCCATTGCTTCTATATATATATATATATATATATATATATATATATATATATATATNTCTCTTCCATTGCTTCTATATATATATATATATATATATATATATATATATATATATAATGTTAGGGCGGTTAGGACCGATGTATTCAACAGATCAGCGAAATAAGAGCCCAATGAAAATGGGTATATGCATGAACATACCACACGGTGTGATGAAACCCTCACTCAAAGCCTGGCGAATCTAATGGAAGCTTGTAAGCATGGAAAACAAGAGAGATTGAACATCCACAAATACTTTATATCAACGTACAAACAATGATTGCTAGTGTTCCTACGCCTTGCGAACAAGCAGTCGATGGGCAATTCACAGTAAAATAGCTTTCGCTGTTTTGTCGAGGAATTTCCCTGTGTCAAAAACATCGTTGTCGCGGGATTCGATTAGCTACTTTCTTCTCCAGTGCTTCAAGCCCGGTTCCCAACTTGGGATACCAACTTGATGTCTACTAACTGATCCAACATCAGTTGTCACTTTAACTGGCAATCCCACCGTATGCTTTACGTCAGGTGGCTGTGCGACATCAGTAAACAGTGTTCGAATTTTAGTGTCAAACTGTGAATGTTTTTCACCTGCGGATGTGGGTATTTTTATGAGTTCGAGCGTGACCAACAATCGGTTTCTATCAGCTTTGCTAAAGTTCTCATATTCAACGGCATATCCTAGTCACAGCACTGCTTTGCACTGATTGCGGTCAGTGTACTGCAGAAGAGAACATTTTCCGGTGCACCCCTCTTTCTCAAGACCTCAAAATCACATATTGATCGGTTGGTTGCTGACGGGGTGACACTAGTCCAAGTCGTGAGTGCTTTTCAAAAGTTTGGAGAAAGTTTTTTGCTTAATAGGTATGAATGGATTTTGTTTAAAATATTTTCATCTTAAGTATATGATCTAATTTACATTCACTTTTCCGTCATGTGAAAATGCAGGCCTCTATCTCAGCGATCTCACATTCATTGACGTGGCCGCGTCGACTGCCGCATACCAGGAGTCCGCTACCTCGTGGAAGAACACTGGCAAGCAGGAACGAGTCAACAATGTGCTACGTATCATTTCCAATTTTCAACAATCACACTACCGTACGTGTACCGTTTTTGCGTCCTATTAATGTGTAGATGTGTGTACTGTGTTCCGTAGTAACAATGTGAATAGTTCAGCTCAGTGTTCACGTACATTCCCTAGTTCCACCCACAACGGTAGAGGGAAGACAGGCAGTGCATACAGATTCAACATGATTACAGAGCCCAAAAATACTGCGACATCTCACTGCAAGCAGATTGCTAGTTAAGAGACGACCAGTCAATGAGTTGAAAAGCCACCAATTCACCAGTGAGAAACGATGAATGTCTCACCAGTCAGAACAACGCAGTTTATCATGGAGCTTTAAAAAGGGAACTTGACCGTGAATGTGTGTCTGTGGCCGCGAATGCGCTGGCCGATTGGGATCAGTAGGTCACCAACGTACTCATAGTAGACCGTCGGCGAAGAGGCGACGAAGAGTGGACGAGTACGTTAGGCTCAAGTCAGGGAGGTCACATCAGCATATCCATTCCACTCCTGTTAACGACTGCATCGGCTAACAGCCTGGTCGTTGACAATTAATCCGCTTCTCTTTTCAGAAACCTGGGTGTCTGCAATCTCATATCCATTCATTTCTTCGGCTTTGTTGGTAGACTGTATGATAAATGGTCTGCTTGGCTTTTCACAATTTAATGAAAATTTTGTTTTTCATCCTCATCTTCTCTGGGATGCATTAACCTGCACTCCTATACTGCAATGCTTCTTGTATTCTTCTTAGTTTAGATCTCGTCATTGCAGCCTCTCTGTTTAGTTTCCGAGAGATAAGAGTTTCCTTTCCTTATTAACCAATCAAGTGGCTAACCAGCATTGGACGGCTGGACACAAAGGCCCCAGTGGCACACCTGCCGGTCTTATTCCTTCGGGTTTACACTGGATATGTGGTGTGTTGGTGGAACTGCAATTCGTGCAGCGCAAGCCAGTTGCAGTGATGGATAAGCGCAGGCGTCCTTTGGCTTCGGTCACTGTGACAGGCTAATCCGAATCGGATGCCGCCAACCGTGTGTGCACGCGTGTGTACCCACCGGATGTGCTGTTGCTAACGCATCTGGTTCACCATCAACATAGGTTCATTCCTGTCAGTGTTTTCCAGGCGAAGTTTCGTAATATTCGAAATCATGTTTCATCACCGAATACCTAGGAGGCGCTTCGGTTATTCCACACTACATGAGCGATATGTACGTACACATATGTCTACCAACGGCCGTCGTTAGTAACCCATTCGATATCTTTTTCAAAAACTTGGTCGGCTAAACTACCATAGCATTCTCATTCTCTCACACCTCTCCCAGTCTTGCTTCTTCGTATTCACACAGGATGTATGAATGAGAATGCAAGCGTTGCTGTGCAGACCCCACGTAACTTTGATAAACTTATCTGGAAGCAGATACCTCCAACCGTGCGTGGGGGGCACATATAGGTTCTCTCGTCAATTAATCATTCATTCGTTTTTGTGGTTACTTTCCACTTATCTCCCTAGTAAGGATTTAGGCGCGACACAGAATTTGATCTGTCTTGGTTCTGCATGCACTCTCTTTCTGTACATATGAAAAACCGCTACTCTTCTACCTTGCCCTCACTCATATCGCGCCGCACAATGTTTGTCGTTCGAATGCGTGGGCAATACTCGTCCCTATATTCTCATTCGGACCCCCCAAAATGCCTATCTGACAGTTTCTGGTTTGATACCCTAAATGCGGCGACATCGGTGACTGTATGTTCCAAGTGACGTTCGAGTACATGCTCAAACATTCATCTCTCACTGCGTAAAGCAATAACTGCCTTCGAGTTGGATCCTGCTTTCATAACACAGACGTCGCTTAATCTGAAACTTGTTAGTGGTCTTGAGTTTTTCATCCAATAGTGCGTTCTGCACGCGTATTCGACTTTTCAAGTGGACTGCATATTTCAAATCAAAAGTTAAGGTATTACAATTTTACGACGGCTTGTAAGTAATAGGCGATCTTACTCATTGATCGCGTTTCACTCCCGACGGGATTTTCCGGTCTGGTTTGAGCCCATCCGAAGCGCCTATTATCCTTAATTCGGTCTCTCCTAATTTACCAAAACTGCTGATAATTTTTGTTTGAATTAGTTATGGCTACTAGGCGTTTTATCAGTAGCGTGTTTATCTTGTGGCCCACCTTTTTCGTCACTTGCATAATACAATGATTTTCTGCACTTACCCCTCTCGTAATAATCGAGTAAACTTCGTTTTGTCGTTTAGCCTTCGTCCGTGATGATAAAATAGCGTCTTACCTGGAAGCACAGCGATATATTGAGGAACTACAACGGTTTATCGAGGACGCCAACTATAAATTATCATTGCGGTTAGAGCCTCCCGCGGTGGACGGCTTTTCCCCACCCAAAACAGAATCTGCATGTACGTTACAAGCCAAGTTTGCTCTCGGCTCATCGGTACTCAAACCGATTCCATTATATCCAGCCCCGTCGTCCGCGAGCGAGATGGGATACCGGAGCCTCGATCGTCGGCATGCTCTGGTGCCTACCACAGTCCTCTCGATGGACGACGACTCAGATGGATCTAACCGAAAGTCGGTCAAAAGTGCTACATCTTCGCCACCGTCTGCTAAGTCAGCTGAAAATTTCCTGGTTTCGTTAATCCCGTTCGTCCCAATTTCTGTGTCGCAGCACCCTACGGGACGCAAAACGCAAAAGGCCTATATGAAACCCTGTTCGCATGAAGCTCCGGTAGCGTTGCCTCATAGGTCCGATCAGACCGGTTCAAATTCTGTGCGCCAATCGCAGAAGAATTCCAAACACAGGCGAATGTTTAGTTGGACTGGTGAGTACTTCACCTATTATTTTCAGGCGCTTTTATATATCGTTCTTCCCCTGATTTCTTATTCCTGTAGGATTTATGTATGAATCATGTTGCATGCCTTGTGATACGTTTTCGCCCCACTTGGCGTTCATTTTATTTACTGTGTAACGAAGATTTCCTCTGGCCTCTGTTTACTGTGAAGCATCCTTTTAATACATTTCAGTGACCTTCGTTAGACCTACCTGAATATCAAATAATTTTTCAAATGTCAAATTACTTAGTATCTCGGCTGGACAGTCGTGTGTCAGAGACCGTTCCATTCACGAATCCTTGTAGAGGTTGCCGTTGTAATAGTTTATTGTGAGAATAGTAATCGTCAAACAACTTCCTTCCGCGTATGCGTGTTGCTGGTGGTCATGTTTGTCTGTTCTCTGGCCAGAGTTTGATTTTCGTTCCTCACGTTTCTAAACGATCTTGGGCTGATGACTGCTCCACTGACAACCTTCAAATGTTCAGATACAATCAACTAAGAATGAGGCTCTAATCGTCTTATAATCGCAGACATAGATTAGAGTTTTCAAACCACTTTATTAACCTGCTTTGTTTTGTTTAGTTGTGGACATTGCTGCTTTTCTCATACCTTAGTTTCTTATTTTCAAACTCAGTTATAGTCTCTTTCAATAAATGCTCATCATCCCACTCACGAAAGAAAACTGTGGTATCATTCATTGTTATTTGTTAAGCTTCCATTCATTAAGTGAATACGGTCTACTTGGTAGTCACTTTGTTCTGATGAAGATCGCCAGATTCGGGGTTACCAAAATGATGTCACTATCTTTCAACGCTCATTCGCAATCGGATTTCCCATTGCGACTGACCTCACTCTTGCTCGCACTCATCTGGTAGAAGGGAGATGGTCGGACTGAGATTTGCCCCTTGACCATTCAGGGGAAATGCCAAAGTTCTTGTTTAGTACAACATCATTCCAGCAATGACGAAAGTGAACCTGGCGCGCTTGATTGTGAATAGGCCTTCAAAGACAATTACATTATGGAGTACGTGCATTATGGTATGAATCGAAGTCTAACGTTAACTCATCATCAGTTATGTATGACTAATCTATATTATTTCCAATCGTACCAGAAACTGGAGATTGTTGTAACTTATGAGGGATGTTCATTTAATAGAAATAGTGTTGCACACTGTGGGAGTTCGACTGCAATAATTAGGCCATCGCGTAATTGAATCCTGTGGACCGCTTGTAAGGAATTTTTTCATTTATTCCGTTCTTTTAACTGAGGCTGAAGAAAATACGTGCTCATACTCGTCAGAAGTGTCGTACGACCATTACTCATGATTCCGCCTGCATTCTTTCTAACTGATTGAAACCTGACGGAATAAGACCGAGAGGTACTGGTGTTGTGGCATTTTTAGCCATGGTCAACACATGTTAATTAGCCAAGGGTTTGCCGAGATGAAATTTCCACCACACCGGATCGAAAATAAGAGGCATCCCGATGGTGAAATCTAAGCTATGAAGGGGAACAAACTACTCAGAACGAAAGTCTTTATGACACTAAAGGCATGGAATACGCTACGGAGGAAGTTCAGATGCATGAGTCGATGTTAGTCTAGACTAATTTTGTATTAAAAAACCAGAAAGCTGATAAAAGAGAAGTGTGGAACACTGTCTGTGATCAGATATTTGAAGCAAAAACGTTTAACAACTGGCTGTGGTTGGTATGTCGAATGAAAAAGGAAAAGACTAGTTTCTTTATTTGCGTCCAACCCACTTGTCTCTTGGTTGACAGTTTGCTACGAATGTGTTGTTGACTTGCCGTCATCATCACCCTCATCATAAACAGCAACACATCAATGGTTCACATTGATACCTAACTGCCACACAACCATAGAGAAGATGAAAGCAAACCATGTGCAGAAAGGGAGAAGAAAAAAAGAAGGGATGAGACTTAACCACGTCTACAGTCAAACACTCAACATCAAGGTGTCTACACTTCGCAAACAAACAACCGAGCTGTAAGTGAAAGTGAGGCGTCATTAGCAAGACAACTTCCTTACGATTTTTATTACCCCGCGTCATTAACTGCATTCGCTTCACAGACGAATCGGCCAAACAACGACAACATTCACGCCACTGAGCTCGGTTAGCCGCCATCTCACCTAACGTCTCAAGCCACCAACTCCGAGAGTCGCAAGTTCCCCAGCCCGGGAGACGAACCTAACCCAGAGTGCCCAACCTCTCCATGAACGGTTTCATTTGTCTACGCCAGGTCGCACCTTACACCAGTCGGTTGCGGCATTGGCACAAAGTGCTGGGTATGGGAGACAACTAACCAGGCATCCTTAGTACATACTTATCAGCCCATCCATCCCCCTTCCGCGGTATAGACAAAATAGACCGGTCCAGTCGTTTCCACTTTCTTTTTCTCCTGTTTCTAATATTCCTCTCTTTACACTAGAAGGATTGGTCAATTTTAACACTCTCCGATAAACATATCAGCATGTTGCTCTGGCAAACACTTCTGTAAGTCTGGAGCTTGGTGTGTGCTGCCTTCAAAATGCCTCTTTACGATCTTAGCGAAATTTGTTTCGTAGATAATGCTATGGGTCAACGGTTCTTTTCCACATGTTTTGGTGAGGGTGAAGCTAAATCTCGTGGTCGAACTACAACACGGATTGAATTAAACAATAAAACAAATCAGAACCTGATCGGCTGGTTACCCTTAGTGGATGGTCGCCTATACGCGTAGTCGGACTTCGATCCAGGTCGTTGGACATAGACAAGGAAGACGTTGTTTATTTACGTATGCCCCAACGGACAGTAGTGCAGATGTTATCGAGAACAAATAGTGTGATACCCTCTTCGCTCTGAGACGGACTAAGCACCTGCGCATCGTTGTGCATTCTGTTGATATGAACGCACAATTAGGTAATCTTATTATAGTGGAGATGAGACTGAGTGGTATGTTTGGTGTCTAGGCGCGATGTATTGACAATGGCGATCGGCTATTATAGCTGTACACTCTTCACGCACTGTACTTATCGAGTAGCGCCTTTCAGTGCAAACGATGACAATATGTTACGTGGAGACTACTTAAATTGGCCACATCACCATCAACTATCTGTGGTACCACTCCACCAAATATTGTCATTTGTTTCGAAGTAACCACCTTGACTCAGTTCATTCTGTCAAACAACACTGACAGGTGGGCGGACTCGGTCACAATAGTGGAGTGATATAGACGAGCGTTGGACAGAAATCTCAATGGCTGTGGGAACATCTTTCGAAGAGGTCTGTTTCAAGGGAGCAACGCAGAAACGACAGAAATGAGTTTTTGCTAGATCGGCAGAATTTTTTAACAAACGTCGATTGATTTCCGCTGATTCCGAACACGACGAAAACCGGCGTCAATTGAAACGTAAGCTGACTGCGAAGGTCTTTCGTTGAAACTTAATGAGGATTTCGGTTCGGAATTCTTCAATCCAATTGTTCTCAGTGATGGTCTTGAGAGATTGTTGTTTGAACTGACCACATTTCGTCGTCCTGCATGGGAAACTGGAGAGGTGACTCGCAATTGGAGAAAATCAGACAAGAGAACAGCAGACGGTTAGCTGGCTGGCTGGCTGCACGTTTATCGATTATATCTTTGCCCTAACATAGACACTGGGGTGTCAACACTCCATTTTCTCAACTGATGGTCGTGTTTTTCAGGAACCATATACTGCTTTCGAGTCGGTACTCCTACGCGCTCTCCGGCACTGTCTTCGCCCCAGAGGGATAGCGGTGTAAACGTCATTTGGTTGAAATCGTCATATGGTCACTCTGAGTACAGAGTTCGCATTTGCTAGTAACTACTTCATGTGTTCTCTTCAAACGTCGTTGGGCAGCGTTGTCCTATTTCCTTCTTTCATTTCAAATTTGTGATAGACAACATTCCGGAAAAGGCATTCGGAGGTTCCAAGGATCATGAATTAGAGCTTCTATCGCGTAGTAGGCTGGCTGATACTGAGTATACCGACAGTATTGGTTTTCTCAGATCTTTTGCAGAGATTATGCCTGTCATGATAAATCGGTTAACCGGTACGGCTGGTCTGTATGGCACGTCCAATTATCGATCATAGGCGGAGTACATTGGGTATGTGCACTTAATTTTGCTCCGTGCTTCTGGGCGATTCATGCGGAAGATACACAGGGAATCCGGGTTTTCGATAATCATTGTCACTACCAGTTAACCTGCATCAAACGGGTTGTTTGTGTGGGGAACGCGATCGTCCGTCGGCGCATGTTTTGGAGATGTGCAGTTTTGCGGCAGGCAACCGATATAGAGCGGAAATGCGCCTTTTGCTGTTTGGGCCATGTACCTGTATGCCAAGTGAGCGTCTTCTGTACCACGCATTCTTCAGTGTTACTGCTGATATTTGGAAGAAACCTCGGTGCGTTCGGCGATGGCGTGATCAATTGCTACGGAAGCCTTGATCTTTCCTGTCCGCAAAGTTGGTAGGTGCCACCAGAGGATTTCGCGATCATTCAGTTCTCTGTTCGGCAGTAGCGAGTCTGCAGAGTGATTGTCTCCTTTTATGAAACCGAATTGTTTGTCTTTTGTCTCCCTTCTGCCCTTGGGTCCCTATGAGCTTCCACAGATTGAGACGATGTCGTCTACATACTCTGTGTTCCTAAGTCGAGTCCACATCATCATACTCACAGTCTGCCAAAGCATATTGTAGGATCTCGTTTACTGCGAAGTTACATAGAGAGAGGGAGGCCGGACAACCTCGTCGCACCCCAATTGAGATGTTAAGTTCCGGAGATACACTGCTATAAGCCCTAAACCAGCCCAAGCTCTGGCAGTGAATTGTTTTCAGGATGTTCATAAACCCCTAGGCACATCCTTCCTCGATTGACAGTCCCAGAGTTGAGCTCTGTCAACTAAATCGAATGCCCCTCTGACGTCCAACAAGACGACAATTGTTGGTCTTCTATATGAATGGTAGAGTAAAAGCATCTGGTCAGGGCGAAACTCAGCTTGCTATTCACGGATATGTTTCACGCGCGTTTTGCGTAGTGTGCAAGGTGCAATGGCTGCGAACAACTTTGACGCAACAGGAATCAGATTAATCCTTCTGCACTTTCCACACGAAGCGCGTGAGCCTCTTTATGTAAATGAGAACGATGTTAGCCAAACCCTAGTCACTTGGAACAACTTTGCTGATTCCGACTTTCTGGTGCAGAACCTGTTTCATTAAGACTGGGCATCTATCTACAAAAAAGGACAGCAGAGAGTTCATCTGGATCGGGTGCCTTGTCACATTTCAGAAACTTCATCCTGAGAGAAACTTCTGTTTTCGAGGGAGGAGAAACGTCGACAGACCAATGTGCATAGTCAGAGTCCGAAAGCACAGTCAATGACGCGAATGGCTAGTTAGACTGTTATTGTAAATGCTCAGCCCAGCGTCCTAAGCGTCGTTGCAAGTTATAATTAGACTCACCATTGGCTTCGCAGATTTTCTCACAACTGGCTCCCTGCCACTAGTTACTCGGATGAAATAGAAAAGCTTACGGAAGTTCCCCATATCATCGGCTTATTTCATCTCAATAACGCATTGCGTCCACAAGCTCTCGCGATCCACTCGTAGTTGGTTCGGAGCTTCGGGCAAGTAGCTCTGTGGGCCGAGTTGTACTCACTACTGGATAGAATATTCCGGCGAACTTCGAGAAGTTCCGGTAATCGCATGGAGACTCAACGATTGGTAGTTGAACAGGGAATAGAACCACCCGAGGCACTGCCGCATTTATGCATTACATGCCGTATATGTGATCACTGTGCTTCACTGTCGTCTGGTGGGTGGGCACACGGACTAGAGACAAGCTCACACTAGAAGGCGTACGGCGCTTCTGGCTCGGTTAGTTTAATTACATCAATTTGTAGTTAACAGCGAAGTGGCCTCTTACCAAAACGCTAGTCGGACTTGACATGAATAAAATCCACGCAGGTGCTTCAGATTGACTTGCTCTCTCGGAAACAGCCGTTCCACCGATGGCTGACGGTTACTTGGTCAATCTCTGTCCACGACTGATTCGCCGATGATACCGCATTGACGCCTAGAACTTCGGAAATTAGTACTTGCCAAAAACAGACCGTTATCAGCACACAACTACAAAAGGGGTCTGTCGTTGTCTGTTCGACGAGCACCGTAAGAGTGCAGACCACCTAAGTCACGACTGCCAGCGCTTGAAGTGCCTGCTTGGACGTTCAAGTTTCCAGCTAACACTACAATATCCGTACGCTGCGTGGTATGTAGAATGTTAGCGAGCTCTTGGTAAAAACCATCCACCACTGCGTATGGGTTAGTCAGCGCGGGCATATGCCGCAACAACAAACACAAGGCGCTTGTAATGAGTGCCTCTCGATGCTTTGACCGACCCTTCGAGTCTGACAGGGCATGGGTGGTTGTTGACGGGCACATAGCCGAGCAGCACCCACTCAGCCTATGCGTTTGGAGGTAATTCCAACACAGGCTTGGACAGCAGAGTCTCCAGACAATCGCACATTGCACCCACATGGCGGAGTGGCAAACGCAGATTGAAGATGTTGCACTGAGATAGAATCCTGAAGCTGTGTTTCAACAAGACAACAGATATCAATGGTGCGGGTCTCTAAATTATGTACGTGAGCTGCCTGTTGACTTGGTTGAATAAGTGTTCGAACGTTGAAGGTGACAATCTTAAATAGCGTTCGAAGACAGAGTAGGGATTTCCGGGTGTAGATAAAGATATCACACTAGTGGTTGACACACTATCACGCTGGCTATAACATCCATCGCGAGAAGCAAATGAGGTTAGTCCCTGGTGTGTGTGGGAGGGAGGGAAAACGAGATTCGGGGTCATCAAGTGAAGAGTTAGTTCAAAAAGGGCAAACCGAGATTAGTGACTCAGAGTGCGAAACGGGAGCAAAGCCAACCGCTGACACCTCAGCCAAAGAGTTGTGATAAGACCTTGGGGTAAAAATCCAAAATTAATATGCGTCTACACAGGTTCACAGTTGTGCGAGCAGAATACTTCTCAGTTACCGGGACTGGAGAACAGGATTGGCTTGATGGGTCCAACGGGAAGTCTGATTTGGAAGGAGCAAGCCACAAGGCAGCAAGATGAAGCACGGAGTTCGCATTTCATTTACAGTAATGACCAGTAGTGGTTCGTTTCATAGGCTCTTCAAATGGACTCCATCCAACCAGGATGAACAATGCACCCTGCATGAGGTTGCGACAGAAGCAGTGCAACAATTTGAGGATTCACCGACGAAGGCGGACCTGATGTGTCACATCTGTCCAGCCAGGAAGCCAAAGACTGACGGGGCTGTTGCGACGCTTTCCTCCTGTTGCCGGGGCTGGGTGATCAAATTGGTTCATACGCCCTTTGGATGGGGTTCAGGCATTCAAGATACTCGGTACACCTTGCGTACCCGTTTGGGGGCGATGGTCACTGACGTGATTCGTAAGCCTTCCCTGGGATTTGTCCGTGACTGATAGTGACTTTATGCGTCTGTGCGCCATACGGACAGCATGCCTGATTGACGTTTTTTCCCAGGAGTCCCTGTGCTCCCGCTTGAGCATTTGAGCTTCTTATGTAGCGGGATAACATACGCCATGTCGTAATACGGCCAAGGGGTTTGTGCGACATTTTGCAATGATGAATCCATCACACCTTGGTAACACCATCGCTCATTGTTAGCGACCGTCTGTTTACTGGAAGAACCCCGCTTATTTCACAGTTAGCTCCCACGTAGTAGAGAGTTTTCCAATCAGCAGCATGGGTACGCACTTAGTGGTTAGATAGCCCGTCCTGGTTCCGGGTTACCCCGTTTCTTGACCACTTCACGCTTTTTGTCCATTTGTGAGCCTGTGATTGATGTTTGTTTTGATAGGTAAACCCAAACTACCTGAACTGCCTCCGGTGGTGAGTAGTCGCACACTCACAATCGACTTTTCCCTGCCACTGGATAGCTCGCGTGAGCTGACGTGCGAAGCCTGTGTGCACTTGTAGGTCGATTTTATTTGTGCTCCATTTAACCCCTATTCTTCCTAAAAGAAGGCCGAAGATTAATATACGGATTTCGAAACGAAAGCCGTATAAGTTAAACCGGAGAGCATTTTATACTACATTATTCTATTTGTCCACGAACCATGTCGTTGTTAAACTGTTATTCAAGGGTTAACACTAGTTTGCTGGTAATGCGGACAACGATGCAAGTTAAATCTGAAGAATGGAAGAATTTTACAGTGGGTTAACGACTACGTTTATTCACTGCGCGGAAGACTTTAGAGAACACCATCACGACGTCTAGGGTTGAGAGAAGCTTGACTGGTCAGGTGGCTTACCAAACGCACAAATACAACTCAAAGTTTTCTGTCTGACCATCTGTAATTAGTCATGTTTGCCAGTGTAATTCAAAGGTCCTTCAGAGCATCGAAGTTGACTGGGTACATACCAGTAGATGGTAGATGAATTTTGATCAGCTGTTTTCTTTCTGCCGGCAGAATCGATAGCATCCCATCATCCTATCAACAGTGCCAGTCAGATTCCAAATCACTAACCGATTATCCGTAGCTCTTCGCGAATACCTTGTTCTTCTGCGTATCCAGCGTGTACAACGCATCGACTTACTGTGAGCCACATTAAACTTACTATGGTTGTGGCGACAGTTTAAATTATATACGATTGGAATTGATGCAGCCTAACTTCAGAGAAAAGAGCCAGTTAGCAGGTAATTGCGTTAACAATAAAATCGTGACTGTCAGCTACATTTTTATACCGTGTCATCGAGCACAACACAGTCTTTCTCTGACCTATACTATCATCTGTCCGTGGCCACATTTACCGCAAGTTTTTCTTAGGGCTATCCGGGTTTTGCATGGATTAATAAAATATGACCCTTATTAAGTTATTGTGTGAAGTTGCAATTTGATGTGGAGTAAAAAATGATTATCCTAACAAAAAACCCTTGTAGTGCGACGCAATTGTCAGTCTTAAAAGATGTATGCGATACGTTGCTTTTGGAGATTATAAAGCGACTTACATTAATTTAATCCACTCCATGCTTTATGAGTGATCTTTCTCGATTGCTCTTTTGATACGTAAGTTTGACTTTTGTGATTGACTCATGTGATGTATAGGTCCCAGAGTTTCACAATTGTATCAAAACACCTGATTCAACATGTCTAGAGTGTTTTACTAATTAGGCGTCTTATTGGCCACTATCTCGTCCTTTGTATCGTACGTGCAGTTGTCTAACTGCAGCTTTACCTACGCACTTCAGTATGGTTGTGAGAACAAGAGAGTTCGAGTTGAAAATGATCGCACCTGAGATTGTACATTCTTCTTGTGCCTCTTAACGAGGGAAAAAGCTCCCTGAATCATCACATGATCATCTCTGTATATTGTCTTCCGTCGTAGGTTTTCGGCCTTTCACATAAGTCATACAACTAATTTGATTAGCCGTCCGATGTGTTTAATTTTAGCTTTTTGTTGCGTCACTCATCTGTCGGGACACAGCATCATCATCATCATCATCATCATCATCATCATCATCATCATCATCATCATCATCATCATCATCATCATCATCATCATCATCATCATCATCATCATCATCATCATCATCATCA